>VZUA01000041.1:10257-24710 GCA_013401035.1 Horornis vulcanius | reverse complement strand
TTTTTTTTTTTGTTTGTTTGTTCGAATGGTTGGGATTTTTTTTTAAAGATTAGTTTTCATTGGATCCTAAGTAAAAATACAAGGGCAGATTTTCCTCTGATTATCTTGGATTTCAAAATAGCAACTTTCCAGATTACTCATCTAATAATATTTATCTAATAATTTTTTTGTACTTTCGGTGTTGTATCACTGTTGAGCCTTGACATGGATGAAAATAAGTTTGCAGTTCTAAATGGAAACAACACCATAGAAGCAAGATCAACTAAAAATGCAGTGACCTGTGCTTTCAATGTGTTTGGCATTTTGTTGTGAACTTTTCACTTGGGCCCAGAAAGAACAATACTTAATTTTCTGATCCCAGATTGAATTTACAGCTCTGGCCTGCCGGGCTCCCCGCTGCTCACCAGCCCATTCTGAGCTGCTCAGTGAGCACACATATGCATCAGCTCTAATAAATATAAAAGTAGGGCCAGAATAACTGTAATTTGTTCGTGGACAAAACAGTTCACAAGAGGAGCGAGAGAGGAGAGTCTCAAGCTAATTGGAACGGCANGACACAGAACAAATACAGAACCTCACAATGTCATTCATTCGGGGTTGTTTTTTGGCACGTAATATCTGGCTTGAAAGAGAACATGAAAACAAATAAGTTTATTCAAGCATATAAAGACCAGTTTTCCAAGTAAAAACCAGCATCACCTTTGTATTGGTCCTTTGGCCATTTCCAGCGTTATTATGATTTCAAGGACATTTTGACCTCCCTTGTGTAGCAATGTGCTTTGCACTTGATGCAGCTGTCAATACACAAAGATCTACGAAGAAACTTGCATTTAAAGGAGACACATTTACCTGGAATCAACATATTTCATTCCTTTTATCTATTTGTCTTATTCAACTTTGTTTATAATATTTTAGGCCTAGCAGTACAATCTTTGAAAGACAGCAGAATAGCAAGTAAAGGGAGAAGATGGGAGTAGAGAAATTAAAAAGAAACCATGCTATAGAACAGCTTGCTCCACGCTCATTATTGCTATCCTGTCAGAAAATGTGCAGAGCCCTCTGTCAGTGCATAGACCCTTTCCTCTTTGTTCTTTTTAATGATTTCTTAAAGAAGTTACATCTAAGTTCCTTATGTGCATCCTTCAGTGATTGTGAATCAGACAGTATGTGAGGATCCATTCATTTACATCATAATTCTGATGTCAACCTTTCCTGTTACCACAGAAACACAGCCCATGACTATGCTTTGTATTAAAAAGGAAATATATGATGCCATCAATGATGACAGCTCCCATGATTTAATCCTTGATTTTTGCCATAAAATCTGACCTTTACTTGATCTTACTGCTTTACTTGCACATTTGATTTTAAGACTGCTGATAGCTTGGCTTCATTTGCTTTCTCAGTCTGCTCTAATATGAATTTACAAGGGTTGTAGTTTCCCAAATGCATCAGTTCTCAGTGTCTTTTGTCTTAAATAGCATGTAGCATTTTTACCTACCTAGAAAAACAGTGTTTCTAATGTCTCTAATGCTCTTCATAAATTATCTTGTCTTTCATATCTGAAATACAATCTCTCTAGAATATTTTCTTTATAATCCATTGTTCTTTTGTCTGCCTGGGTAGCAGTTTCTACATGTCAGACAAAGCACACACAGATCAAGTCCATTCTTAGCTGTCAGGGATGGTTATAGGTCACAGCCATTTGATATTCACTTCTGATGGTTTTTATTTAAGTTCTCCTCATGCTGAGAAATCTGATAAGTGAGTTGTATTTGCTGTTTTACCTGCATTCCAACTTTTAGAGTTCAGGGAACCTGGAATTTGTCAGTAAGGATCTGAACCCATATATCACCCAGTGTTTGAAGGTTAGCAACATAAATCTTTCAATAAAAGAACAAAGGTCTACAAGCATGTTCCCATTCCCTTAGCTTTCAGTGATAAGGAAGCCATCTTCAAAATAACAATTAGGTCAAACATAATAAATGCATTCTGTAATTCTGTCCTTCATAAAATAGAGTCAGCATAGCCTTGCATTTATACTCAGTATTAACTGATTAGTGTGAAAACCTTCTGAATTGCCTCTAAATTTATTCCCTGCTTTGCTGTTAGTCCTTGTTTGTGGGGGCTTTTATTGTTGGTTGTTTTTGGTTTTGTTTTTCTTTCTCCAGACTTGTCCTCTTTATGCTAACAGTTATTGCCTATTTTCCAATTTTATTTCTCACCTTTATCTCCATTTTACTTCAGATATTTTTCATTATCCAATGGAAAACAAAGTCCATTTGCGGCTACGAGTTTTAGATAAAAATAAATGATATAGAAAGTTCTGTTGTCCTGGTTTAGGTACAGGAGAAGACTGATGATGGTAATTCAGAACTTTTCTATTTCCCCTCTTAACTTCCAAATGCCTCTCAAACAGGAACTTTTCAGAGATAGGAAAAGTGAAGGAGGGATAGTAAATTGTGTGTTCAAGGCTAAAGAGAGGGATTATTGTTGAGCACGATGGAGTTTGTGTCCCTTCTTCTTTTGTTCAGGTGAACCTTTCCTTTATGGCAGCATCTTAGCTGAGATGGTTTTCATAGCCTTGATGCATTGCCTCCTACCAAAGTGCTTCTGCTGTGTTGCTACGAACAGTACTTTAGTTTGACATAGGAATTGAAAGTTTTTAAACTGATCTGTGAAATGAAAAACAGGGCACCTCTGAGTCTTAGACAGAACCAAACATTGCTTATGTTTCTGGAAACTGAAGAAGCCTAAAGGAAATACAATTAGCAAGAAACTTCTTTTTAAGAATACATTTCTTGTATCTCAGTAAAATTGGCAAGAGACAATTTTACTCTGGCAATTTTAACCCTGACCCCAGACTTCTCACTGATTCTTTAAGAACTGGGTCAAAACTCTAATCAGATTTTCATCCTGCATAAAATGGCTGGGTAATGATCATGAAGTAGCCTTTTGAAGTACAATGACATAATTCTACTGTGAATTTTAGCCAAAATTCAGTCTGTGTGGGCTTCTTCAGATTTGTTGGGACTATCCCTAAATCAATTATACTTAATATAAATGTCATCTAAATCTAAATGTTTATTATTGGAATTTTGAAGGGGGAACAAAAAGAAAAAAGAATCCATTTCATTTCCACAGACTAAGAGAGACTAACCCTCCCTTTTTTGTTATGACTTGGTTTTCTTTTCTTTTTCAAAAATGGAAGAAAAGATGAGGCAATTGATTTATTTGAATGCTGCAGTTTCAGCTTTGGCCACAGTAATGGGCAAGCTGGGCTGCATCATAGGAAAACAAGTAACAGGAGACAAAAATACGAATAGTTGGAAAAAAAAAACCCTGAGAGTCAGAAATAAATGTAGAATACATGATTATGACAAGTGCTAGCATCATTCTGACTGCAAATAAATGAGCTAATTTGCATGGGATTTTTATTTATGAATTCAAGACTGAGCCATAGTAGGAGTGCAGCCAGGAATGCTCATGTTCCCTACACTTCATGCAGGTTATGGAACATAGTAATATTTAATTGTGCTTATACGGAAAACAAGGGGCAGAGGGATATATATTGATTTTGGTGGAGATTTCTGAAAGCATAATATAAGAAAAAAGCATCAGAAGGAGTTCAGAAGCCAGCTTCCAGGGATTCAGTCAACTCAGAATAAGCATTCAACACCAGTGAAATGATATAGTAAAGCCAAGGCAGCTATGGAGGCTTGGCAGATATACAGCAGCAGACTACAAGAGACTCATGCCCTTCTGGAGGGGCTACTGGAAGCCAGAAACATTATCTTAAGTACATCAAGCAGCCCTGGATACCTGTGTACCTGGGCAATTGAATATTTGCTTTTGTCATTTCTTGTTAACTGCTGGTAGCTTCACATAGAAACACCATGGCAATTAAAAGTGATCTGAAGATATGTGTTCAAAATATGTGTAACTTTTCAGGCAGGCAAATTATGCCTTTTTTTCAGATCTTCATATGGGCAGAGAACAGGAATTAATAGCAAGGAATTAGAACCTTATAGTAACTTCACAAATAAGTAAAAGAATAGTGGAAGATTTAAAAAGTTAAACAAAAAACACCAAGCCTACAAGAACACTTTTAAAAACCTTTGACTGTAAAGCCCTAGCTTGTAAGCATAAGGAAAGCTGTAAANAAAAAAAAAAACCCACACAAAAAACCCCCACAAAAACCAGTTGAAAAGATGTGGACTATCTTCTTAATCTGATACCTGAAAGTGGTTAGGGCTGGAAGCATGTGCCTGCAGAAACCAAACCCTCCCCCTTTTCTGATAACATTTACTCCATTTGTTAGTCCTATGAGGTCAGAGGACACTAAACTTAAACTGTGGCAGCCTGCTACTCATATGTGGGGTTGAAATTACACCAGCCTGGGAACAGAGCCAGGACTGCCAGGTGTGTATTGCTTCAGAAGAGGCTGAAGATCTTGAATAAGATGCTTTTATTCTCCTGATTTTGATTTCTTGGAATTTAAGCAGATATCTCTGGAGAAAGATCTGAATTCCCTTGGATATCTTTTCGAGGAGGAGAGAAACACTCCATGAGAAACACTGAGAGGAAATTTCTGCCAAGGTAATCTGCCAAAGATTCCCTCCTTCTAAAATCTGCTAACATGAGCATACCTTTTAAGTATGCCAGCATGGTTTGGAAGGCATGTAAAGAATCTAAGCGAGCATATAAGCTGCTAATTTGAAGTGCACAGATGCACTTTCCGTTAGGAATTATCTCAGCTCCTGAAATTTCATTCCAGTAATTACCAAGGCAAATCACAAAGATTTCCTTTTACTAATCTGGGGCTTCCTGAAATCCTCTAATTAAACCCCAGCAAGAGGGTTTCAATAGAGCAGGGATTTGATTTTTTGTCATGCTCTTTTCTGTGCTTCCTTCCCCTCCAACACAGTCGTGTGATCAGATGAACAGCTCTGGGTGAGAAGGTACAAGTCTAATGCCAGGAGGAAATTATATGCCCTGCAATAGTAAGATGCTGCCAGTTTTCTCCTTTAGTATTCTGTATCATGAGATTATTGTTTAATATAGTTGAAAACTGATCTTACAATATAGAAAAAAATAATATGGAACTAAAACCATGTCATATTCATATAGAAACTGTCAACGCTGAAACTTTGGATTTTTAAGAACTATTCTTTTATTATTACAAATTTAGTGGTCAAAGGTTTTAAACTTTACTTTCTTCTTTCATGTACTAGAATCTTTCCCAGAGCTTGACTGTCCATTGACAGGGGACTAAGATAATCTGCCCTCCACATTCCTTTTGTGGTGACAAAATCCAGAAAACCCTTTTGTCCTTGAGGGTGATTATTTCCACAGAGCCCTTCTGACCACTGCTAGAAATTAGACACCTGGAAATGTAATTGCACTAGGCAGTAGTTGAGACCAATAGATGAGTAGTATAGAATTACTTTAAACCAGACTCTCCTGTGCATATTTAACTGAGCTCTGCTCAAACTACAGCCCAAAAAAAATCAGTGAAACATTGTCAAGCAGACTTTTGTGATTCTTCTGGCAGCTTAAGGTTAGCTTGCTATGTGGAGGTTTGTATACAAGCTTCAAGCTTCTGTTGAAAAGAAGAGGCTTTTTATGAGTACACATCATGTTTATGCTTTCATATAATCAGACTGCTCATCTTTTCACAAGGACAAATGAAAGCATAGCACAATAAGGACATATAAACCTTAAGGATTATGGAATCACAGAATCACTAGGTTGGAAGAGACCTTCAAGATCATCAAGTCCAATATAGCCTTAACACCTCAACTAAACCATGGCACCAAGTGCCACATCTAGTCTTTTTTAAAAAACATCCAGGGATGGTGACTCCACTACCTCCCCAGGCAGACAGTTACAATACTTTATCACTCTTTCCATTAAAAACTTTTTCCTAATATCCAACCTATATTTCCATTGATGCAGCCTGAGGCTGTGTCCTCTCCTTCTGTCAGTTGTTTCCTGGAGAAAGAGACCAACCCCCACTTGACCTGTACAGCCACCTTTCAGGAAGTTGTAGAGAGTGATAAGGTCACCCCTGAGTCTCCTTTCCTCCAGGGTGTTTAGCCCAGCTCCCTCAGCTGTTCCTCACAGGGTTTGTGTTCCAAGCCCCTCTCCAGCCTTGTTGCCTCCTCTGGATGCTCTCAAGCATCTCCTTCCTAAACTGAGGGGTCCAAAATTGGACACAGCATTCAAGGTGTGGCCTCACCAGTGCCAAGTGTAGGGGAAGAATCACCTCCCTGCTCCTGCTGGCCACACTATTCCTGACACAGGCCAGGATGCCATTGGCCTTCTGTGCCACCAGGGCACACTGCTGGCTCATGTTCAGCTGCTGTCACCAGTGCCCCCAGGTCCATTTCTGCCTGGGCACTGCCCCCAGCTACACCATCCCCAGCCTATAGCATTGCAGGGGTTATTGTGGCCAGAATTCAGGACTTGGCACTTGGACTTGTTAAACTGCATCTTGTTAGACTCTGCCCATCCATCCAACCATTCCAAGTCTCTCTGCAGAGCCATCCTACCTTCCAACAGATCAACACATGCTCCCAGCTTAGCGTTGTCCACAAATTTACTAATGAAAGACTCAATACTCTCATCCATGTCATCAATAAAGATTTTGAACAGAACTGGCCCCAGCACAGAGCCCTGAGGGACACCACTGGTGACTGGCCAACAGCTGGATGCAGCACTGTTCACCACCACTCTCTGGGCCCAGCCATCCAGCCAGTTCCTAATCCAGCAAAGAGTGCTCCTGTCCAAGCTGTGGGCCACCAGCTTTTCCAGGAGTGTGCTGTGGGAGAAAGTGTCAAAGGCCTTGCTGAAGTCCAGGTACACAACAGCCCTTCCTGCATCCACCAGGCAGGTCACCTGGTCATAAAAGGAGACAAGGTTGGTCAAACATGACCACCCCTCCTAAACCCATGCTGGCTGGGTCTGATACCCTGGCCATCCTGTATGTGCTTCACGATGGCACTGAGTATAAACTGTCCCATTACTTTACCAGGTACTGAGATTAGGCTGACTGGCCTATAATTACCAGGATACTCTTTCCCACCCTTTTTGTGAATGGGAGTCACATTGGGCAGCTTCCAGTCATCTGGAACCTCACCAGTGAGCCAAGACTGTTGGTAAATGGTGGAGAACATCTTTGCAAACTCATCCGCCATTTCCCTCATTGCCCTGGGATGGATTCCATCTGCTCCCATAGATTTACAAACATCCAAGTGGCTCAGCAGTTCTCTGACTGCCTCCTCTTGGATAACAGGGGGACCACTATGCTTCCTGACACCATCTACCAACCCAAGAGGACAGTTGTCCTGAGGACAAGCTATCTTCCCACTAAAGACTGAGGCAAGGAAAGCCTTAAGCACTTCCACCCTTTCCTCATCTGCAGTGTACTAAGTTTCCTCCCACATCCAGTAGAGAACAAAGGTTGTTCTTAGCCTTCCTTTTGCCATTAATATATTTGTAAAAAGAATTTCATTATCCTTCACAAAAATTGACAAATTAAGTTCAAACTGAGCTTTGGCCTCTCTAATTATTTTCCTACATGCCCTAGCAGCCCCCTTAAATACTTCCTGAAAGACCTGACCCTCCTTCCAAAGATGATACATCCTCCTTTCATCATAAGTTCCTTCAAAATCTCCTTGCCCATCCAGGCTGGACATTTGCCTTGTCAACTCATCTTTTGGTACACAGGAACAGTCTGTTATTGTGCCCTCAAATCTCTGTTTTGAAACATACCCACCTTTCCTGAACTCCTTTGTTTTTAAGGGCTGCTTCCCAAAGAACTCTCTGAATAAGTCTCCTAAATAGGCCAAAGTATGCCCTCCAAAACTCCAATGTAAGAGTTTTATTGATGTTCCCCCTGATTTCACCAAATACCGAGAACTCTGTAATTTCATGATCACTGTGCCCCAAGCAGCGTCCAACAACCACATCTTCTATCAGTTAATTTCTATTTGCCAACAACAGTTCTAACATAATCCCTCCCTGGTGGGCTCACTCACCAGCTGAGACAAAAAAGTTGTCCTAAACACATTCTAAGAACTTCCTGGACTGCCTCTTTTCTGCTGTATTGAGTTCCCAGCAGATATCTGGTAGGTTAGTCACCTACAAGAAAAAGGGCTGGTGATCCTGAAACATTTTCCAGCTGCTGATAGAATAGGTTGTCCACCTCTTCTTCCTGATTGGGTGGATGATAACAGACTCCCAGTAGGATGTCAGCCTTGTTAGTCTTCCCCTTAATTATTACCCATAGGCATTCAGTTGCCTCATCATTAGTTTCAACACCCATGGCATCAAAACCTCCCTAATATAAAGGGCCACCCCTCCACCTCTTTTCCCTTTCCCATCTCTCCTGAAGAGCTTGTAACCATCCAGTGCAGCACTCCAGCTGCACGAGTCATCCCACCACGTTTCTGTGCTGGCAACTACATCATAGCTTTGCTGCTGCACCATGGGCTCCAGCTCCTCTTTATTATACCTGCGTGGCATTGGTACACATGCATCTCAGCTGGGCTACTGATTTCACCACTAACTCTGGCTTACCACCCTTGGGCCTGTTTCCAAAGAGGCCAGCTGCAACCTCTTCCTCCTTCAAACCTAGTTTAAAGGATGAAGAAAGGATCGCTGCCCAGGTAGATGTGCATTATCCTGAGCTGCTGTATGGTTGCACCATGTGAGCTGGAAAAGATAGTGGCTCAAAAGCTCCCCAAATCCTTAGGGCTGCTCTGTGCTTGCAAAGCACTTAAGCAAAGGGCAAAAAAATAGTGAAGCCAAGGAATCACATAAAAGCTTCTACATAAGAAGAGAGTAAAATAAAAGAAAGAATAGTTTGGAGATGAGATAATTAGAGATTATTGACAACATAAACCTACACTGAATGAGCAAGGCTTTCAGAAATCAAGATGCAGAGTGCTCAACATTGATCAGAGGTCGATGTAGAAACAATAGATTTCAGTGGGTAGTCCTTGATCTGGAGGCCTTTGGATTGCTTCTAAGTATCTGCAGAACATCTTTATTAGAAACACAATGATGATCCATTTAATCAGGACCTATATATCTACAAGAAAGCCTTCAGGGTTCTGATATTAAAAAAAAAAAAAAAAAAATGAAAGCCAGTAGCATCCAAAGACCAAGCCACATTGAGATCCTTGATGTATTAGGTAATAGGGATATTGTAATGGTGTTCATCAAAGAAAAGCAATATGGAGGGATTTTAAACCAAGATAAACTTACTTGCCCTCTGTCATGAGACAAGAATAATGGGACTAGAGATGAAACTGAAAGGAAAGAAATTCAAACTGATAAAAGGGAGGATTTTTTTATACAATGCATAATTTGTCAGTCAAACTCACCACCATAAGATTTCACTGAGACATAGATTTCAGAAAGAAAAACAGGCATTTATATGAATAATGAGAACATCTTTAGATAATATGAAAAAGAAAAAAAAAATATAAAGAGTAGTGTTTTGTGATATTAATTAAGCATTAACTTAAGGTAGAAGGCATTAAGAAATGGTACAGGACAGTGTAGTGGTTTCCTGAATTATGTGTATGGAATTATGGTTTGAGTGCTTACTAGAATTATTTAGTCTTTTTCTTCTGTGAGATAGGATTAGGAGAAAAGCAAAGCAGGCTCAAAACTTAAAAGGATATAAAGCCAGGTTTATTAGCAAAACTAAAAAAGGGGGAAAAATTAATAAGAATCAGAATAAAACCTTCAAAACCCTTCACCTCTCCTTTAACAGCTTTTTTTTCTTTCTCACAGACAACAAAGCTTGGAACTGTAGTCCAGTTTACCACTTATAAAATAGTCTTTGATCAGTTCATTTAGAGGGAGGTCTCTTTTGACACTTCCATGGAACCTCCCAGAAGACAATAACAGTTCTCTTGTGGCTTTTTTAATTCTCACAAAAGCAGCCGCCTGGGAATCTGCAATTAGGAAGTCCCTTCCAGGGGCTTCCCACAGCTGCATAATGGTCCATGTAAACTCGGGGTACCATTTTAAAGATGAACAGCTCAAAAGCAAAGGTTTTCTTAATCTCTCTCTCTCTCTCTCTGAGATCATCTTTATCTCTAGGAACAGAGATCTTCTTCTTCCTGGGATCAAAACTTCATTGCATCTCTCTCTCTCTGTTCAAGTCTCATAAGATCACAGCTACTTCAGTACTTGCTTAGTCCACCACAAATGGTGGACTCTGCTCATGTCTGCAATCTAAACACTCTTTTCATCTCCCCAACACATATTTCCATGACTCAAAGGGATATTCTAGTATATTGCAGTTCCTTACCATAGCTTTACCAAAGAATTTCAGCCTAAGACTAGGCATCTTCTCATTCTCTTTTCCATCTAAGACTAAACTCTTCTTTCACTGACTTTGATGTCTTCATATTGTCTCTCTACATGTCTCCACTCTGTTCTTTTCTCTTATTCAGAGGGAGGATTAGTGTTTTGCAAGTTTCATCTGTGCAAGGAAAGAGTTAAATCTCTCCCAGGTCCGCAGAGATGGTTGTTCCAGACAGCAATCTAAGGTGGTGTGGTCTGGCCGCACTGAAGCCAGGCCAGGATCTCAGAGTCCTGACTGCTGTGGAGCCATTCCGCATGGCTGGGTCCCCCCACCCTCAGCTGGATGACTTAGGAGTGGTGGCCAGAGCTGTCTACAGTGGAGAACTCTTCAAAAGGCCGCACTGTGGGGGGAGGAAAGGGCCTGGCCTCTCAGCAAGGGCTGCCCAGTCTGGTTAGGCCTCCCGGGGCCATGATGGGGGACTGGCTTTAGAGGCAGAATTTTAGCAACTGCTCAGGCCAGATCCGGCTGGGACGGGGCATTCTCTCCTCCCCTCCCCCTACCTGATACCTGCTGGGTCTAGGTCTGTTGCTCTCTTCTTTTTCAGCCTTCTGATATTTACATGTTTGTAATGGAGTTTCTCAAGCATTTTCATGTAAACAAAGTATTGTTTATGTAACTGTATCATATTGTTGACAAATTGTTGACAACTGTATCATATTGTTGGGGAGGAGAAATTTGATGGACTTCTAGTTTGACCAGTGTGGTTAGAGAGGTGGCAACCTCATCCTCCAATCCATGGTCATTGTTCAAAATATAAACTATATAAACTGAAGTAGCAAAATAATCTTCCTTCTTTCTTGCCCTGATGACTTGATGTGTGTGTGTCGTTCATTGCGTGTCCTATAGTGACACAGGTCCAGCTCCAGCCAGGACAGGGCCTGGAATCTTCCCAGGAAGGCACCTGCCTGGCCTGGCCCCCTGTGGCAAGGAGGGAGCTGGGCCCACCTATTACCTCTTCTCAGGTTGGAAGGAAAGAGAGCTTCCTGAGATTTTCCCCAATTTTGAACCTGTGTTGTCCAGAGGTGTATCCAGCTCTCTAATAGTTTAACTAGGCTGTCAGCATTCAAAACCAGTCACTGGTTGGTTTTGCCACAGCTCTTCCCAGAAAAATCACTTCCGTACAAAACCAGCACAGACAGATATGACCCTCACAAAGATTATTAGTATCCTTTATGAGACTGAAACATTGTCCTAAGCATGAAGGCAGATATTCTCATACTTTTGATGTATTTTATTTGTCAAATCTTCTAGGTACATAAGCTCCGAGTCTACAAAATGGGAATTGTAAGACACTCAGCAGATGTTAACAAGCAGAAAATATTTAGGCATAGAGTAGGGAAGAATTTGACAGCAAGAGGAACAGGGAAAGCCCAGACTTGATTGGTCTCATTCTTTCTGCAGTAGCAAAAGACTGCAAAAGGCTGTGAATTTTAGCACAGCTGAAGTTTAACTACTCCAGCCTTCTGTTTCTGCCTCAGTGGATTCTGCTTCCATCAGCATCAATGGAATAGGAATAAGGCTTTAGGGCAAGCATTTAGCATATACTTAAAACCTATACTTTTATTTAAGCAACTTCTCTGGAGGTATTGACTAGTAAATCTTTGAAAACACAGTTTTAGAATGTCAGCTTTTCTTATATCACGTGGCAGTACTCCACTGTTTAAGAAATGACTATTCTAGTTCTGACTTTTAGGATTATTAATCACTGGGTGACACACCAGTGTGCTTTTAACACTGTTGTGTTTACATCAGGGGATGGGTTGGGTTGATGTGCAGAAGAGAAAGCCAGGCCAGAACCTTCATTCAAGAACAGATCTGTAGTTCAACAATACTTATAAGGGTTTCATTATTTCCTGTTTTTCTGTTTTGGGATTCCAGTTGTGGCCTAAAATGGAGGATATTATGCTGGTGGATTAAGGTTATATTTAGGAATTTAACCTCTTCAAGGATCAGAAATGCAATAGAGGGAACCTGTGAACAGGGTTGAAGAAGATCCTAGACATGTGCTTGCAGGAATGCTCATCTTATGTTTGCAATCTATTGGGGTTCCAGGAGGAAGCATTAAAGCTGTCACTGTTAGCTCTATGAAAAAGGAAGAATAATGTGCTGCATTGGGGGAGAGAAAGGAAAGCAGCGTCTAGAGGGAGAAGTAGCACCAGCAGACCATCTGGAGCACTAAGAGCAGATAAAAGGTGCCTATGTAAAAACTGGAAGCAATTGAATTACGATGGTCTCAGTGTTTACTAACTCTTTTCTATCTTTAGACAAGAAAGCCAGAGGAAACAGCAATCTTTTATGCTCTCAGCCCCATTTTGCAAATCACATACATGGAAAGTGAACCATCCAAAATTTTGATATGCTATGATTCATTCCTCTCTAATTTTGATTTATGATGATGTATCGTGTTCTTCATGATGCACAGTGTGAGAATGAGATGCCTAGTCTAGAACACTTGGGCGGGTGGGTTGGAGAAATCTTTTTTAAAATAAGTTATATTCAAAATAGTCTTAAGAAAGTAAGGCATGTAAATCCATTCTTAAAAACTTGCTTTCACAGGAGAGAAAAACATAATAAAAATATATGTATGGTTACACATAATGTACCCACCCTGTATCAAGGTATTAAGCTACAGTTTGGCAAGCTATCAGCCAATTATTTTGGATTTCAAAAATTTTAGTCATGTAGAAATCAATGTGTATACAACAATCAATGTGTATCAATGTGTATTCAAATTAGACATAAACCTTCTGAATCAACAACAGAATGTTTCTTTTTCCTGAGCTGACATTAATAATCACGTTTTGGATCATTGGCCTTCCCACCCACCATAAGTGTTTATATCTCTTTCACAAGAGAAGCGAGGAGGTCTAAGTCCATCTGTACCTATCTCAAATGTCAGAATAAGAAGCTAGAAGGAAGCTAGGATTTTAAATCTGCATCCCAAGTTCTCTTTCCAATACCACCCTTTCTTCTAATTTAAATCTAGCTGGATTGCACATCACTGAGTTCACAACAAAAGAGGAATACTATGCTTCATACAGAACAAATGTCCTTTCAGGTGCTATCTCCTTTCAGAGCTCTGTCTGCTTCTTCCACTGATTGCGCTTTGACCAGTTAAAATAATGCAGTCTTCAAATAGCTATTTTGTCCCACTGGGTACATTTCCTTAGTCTTTAATGTTTATTATGTCCTAGTGTTTATTTAACTGTGCGCAGTATATTCCTTTATAATACTGTGCATTGTAATTGGAATACCTTGCAGGGTGAGAAGGCTGAGTTTCTTTCTTCTTCTGTTGTTTCAAAAGTAAGCAGGTTTTTCAGTATTTTTTATGTTGTCTTGTATTGGACACTGCTCTTGCATTCAGAGATTTAGAATAACTGCCTGCGTATGTATACCTTTGAGTAAATGTCTATGTTCATAGAAGTTTGCATATACCCATATGTAGAATTGCTTCTGCTAACAGATACCTGTTTGATCAATCATGTTTCCCCTTTTTTTCTTTTTATCTCTCTGAGCCGTCAGCGACACATCAGGATATGACTAACAAGCTCCACACAGTGAAACAGTATTTTATCTGTAGAGTTATTTATCAAAGAAGTCTGTTCCTTGCAAACTGGTCACTGCAATCATGAAACAGCATTAGGCAGCATATATGATTAAACCATTTTTGTTGGTAGAATGTATTTATCTGACTTTCTTTTTCCTAAGGGATTTACGAGCAGCTCTTTTTTTTAACTTTAGTCAAAATGTAATCACTCTCTGTTTCTATCCAAATGTTATGTATTGTTCTTAGAGTATTTTTCACTGATAGTTTCTCAGGTTTTTTTTTTTTTTCTGTGCTTATCTTGTGATATAAAGAACCTGTTATTGTTCAGTAATGAATAGTGGAGATAATACCCAATTTCCAAACTTTCAAGTGGAGCTTTGTCTTGTACTTAGTGAGTAGAATAAGATATACATGACAATTGGCATTTCACCTACCTTTACCTATAGTTTTTCCACCGAGTCATGAAGTTACACATAATGCTTCTGGAGAGATGTAGGAAAGGAAGGAAGAAGACTGAAA
>VZUA01000039.1:1904-20094 GCA_013401035.1 Horornis vulcanius | reverse complement strand
CCGGGATGTGCCCGGGATGTGCGGGCAGCCCGGGATGTGGCCGGGATTTGCCCGGGATGTGGCCGGGATGTGGCCGGGATGTGTCCGGGATGTGCGGGCAGCCCGTCTCTCCGGATGAGCGCCGAGACACCGCTGTGTGTCTCTATCCCGGAATAAAATTCATTAGGATTGAAGAGCCCCTGGTAGGTCATTTGTTCGGTACAGTAATGATCCTCTGAGTGAAAAGCCATTTCTGATAGCGTGTCTGAACTACCCTGCCTTCAATTCCAGATAATGCCTTTGGGCTTTGTCCTTATTGCGTATTTTGAACAGATTTCTACCTGCTGCTTGTAGAAAAAGAACCCCCTCAGGTATTTGTCAACCATAATTAGGTCTTCTTGCAACCTCCTTTCCTAACCTGCACATACCCTGTTCTTGAAATGTTTCCCTGTAAGACACTCTTTTCATAGTCCTTGTATCTCCTGTATCTGTTAAATTAAGAACTAATTAGTATACCCTTTATTTCTCAGAAGCCTATTGATAGCGAGAGGGTCAAGTCACAGGCAGAGTCCCCGATGCATTTTCTGACCTGAAATGAGGGTCAAACCCACAAATATTCCCCTTAACTTTGCAGGTATAAATGGAGATGATTGTGTACACTTCACAGCTGATTTCAGCTGAAGAGTTGAAATCTGTCTCATGCTGTGCTACACAACAAAACCATTGGCTGTAGGCACTAGGATTTATTGGGTGTTTGCTTTAATTTTCTGCTCTATTTTCAGAATACCAATTTTATTTCCTGTTTGTTTTGGGGCAATGCTTCCATGTGTAGGAGAAGCCACGCTCTTTCCATGTTGACAAAGTGACCAGGTTAGCAAACTTAGTTGTCATTTTTGGGTATTTGTTCTTGTGTTCTTGCTTTGCTGTGAAGGCTGGTCAGGGTAGGCATTAGTCATGGGGCATAGAGAATACCTCCATGTGGTCTGAAAGAGCTTATCCTCAGGATTTTTGGAGAAAAAGTCTGAATCACTGTTTAAAGATGCAGCTCTAGAATTCCAGCCTCCCTTGATTTAACAGCAAACACTTGTATTTATGAAGTGTTGTCTTCTGCCTCAAAGTACTTGGAACTTTTGGTGGCTGCAAAGCTTTTACTTCAATATAATATGAAATAGCAGTGTAATATAAAAATAATTAGTATAATGTTAAGTAACAGTACTGTAACATTCTGCATAATGGAGTGCACTGCATTTATTTGTGAAAGTTGCCAGCAGAGCCTTCAGAAAGTGCTTCCAAGCATTTCCTATCCTTAAAAGGGGCATTTAAGTCCCCTGCAGAAGGCTTGGAATTTAAAGCATATACTTTTGAAAGGTTTTCTTTGAAATTATCTCCAGTCACAGAGACCAGTTTTGGTTAGGTCATATCAATGTTGCTGCTGACTGGTTCTTCCTGGAGTTTGCTCTGCTGCCGTGAGCACCAGGCCCCTTTTTTATTTTTTCCAATATGTTTTTGGGGTTACACCTGAGTGATTCTCCACAGCAGATGTGGCACAGCCTTGCCACGTGGAATTATATTTATCCTACTGAGATATTCACTTTGAATTCTTTCTCCTCATCTTTTCGTTTTGTTTCCTCAAAACACTTCAGAGAATAGATTCTGTAGCTGCAGTGTTGCCATATGTGCTTAGTTTTGGCTCACTTTCTTTCAGTTTTGTGGAAAATGGTTCTATGTCCATGCTTAAAATAGCTTTACCTGAAAGGCAGTCACTCTTAAATTTATTTCTTGTGTGTGTGTGAATTGTCATTGTGGCCACCAACTTGCTTGTTTAACCCCTTCTGGGAAACAGGGAAAGGAACAGAGTCATTCCAGTTCAGGAACAGCAAATAAAAGAGCTCTTCTGAGCAAGTGTTCTCTAAATTTATTGACTATCAACCAGCATAACAGATGTGACTGCGTGCAGTAAAAGTCTCTCTTAAATTATTGAACATAACAAATCAGATCAACACCAAAGAAAGCTTTTACCAGTGGCAGATATATGCTTTACAAAACATAATGTTATTAAATGGTTCAATTGCCTATCTTTTTTTTATACACACCCAGTATGTATTTTGTCAATCATTTATCTGAAATGCCGGTTTTATTTAGATAGCGGGGATGATATGAATTTGAGAGCAAGTGTATTCATTAAAATGTTTATTACTGGATTTCAGCATCATTAATTTTAAAAAGAGAAAATGCTATTAAGGGCTCAGACACGTTGGTGGCCACTGAACACTTTTCCTTTTTCTGGTAGTTCCTCTATTACCTAACATAAAGTTGGCATTTCTTCTTTGCAATATTACCAATAGAAGTTTAAAAAAATACCATTTTTAGAAATTTTCTGTTTTATTGGAGTAAAAGCATCACTGTGCATTTATGCTATGTCAAGCTTTATTATTTTTTCTCAATCTTCCTTTTATTTTTCTAAGGAGAGAGGAAATGCCAGTGCAGGGAGGGCAGTGATGGGCTCATGGCCAGAGAGCAGGTGTGGGTTCAGGTGCTGGACAGGTCCTGCTCTGTAGGAGAAGGGAATAGAGGTGAGCTGGTCCCTGATTAGTAACAGCTGTGTTAATTACCCAGCACAGCCCCTGACGAGCCACAGGTGTAGCCAATAAAGACAAGTGTGATAAAAGGGGGTGGGTGAGCCAGGGAGGGAAAATCATGAGGGAGGAAGAACCCTGAGGATCATGGAGAGGATCATGAGGAAGAAGGCTCCTGAGGAGAGAGAATCCCTGCTCTGAGGTCAGTCTGGGGCTGCAGTCAGAGGCTGCACAGTAATTCCTGCAGTCAGAGTCTGGCCAGGTCAAATCCTGCAGTCAGAGCCTGCAGGGCAAGCCCCCAGCAGGAGCTGCTGCAGGCAGGGTCAGGGAATGGTTGGGGTCAGGATGGCTGAGCTGTGAGGAGGAATAACCCAGGGCCCTTTTCATGCTGTGATGAACAAGCAGTCTGTGCCTTGGCTCATTTCTGCCCTCTGAGGGCTGCTGCAGCACTGCTGGGGTCTCTGATATCCCCTGGTGGGGTTTTGTGATCCCAGAGACAAGCTGTTGCTCTTGCAAGGTTGTTGTGAAATATATCAGGGTGCAGTTGATAGTAAATATAAATCCTTTTCTGGGAGACTTTCTGTCAGTTTCTGTGGATGAGACATAATCACGAGAGTGAAATAAACTTCTTTAAGAGCTTGGGATGGTTTCAGGATAGGTCTGTTCCAGCTGGAAGAGTCACAGGTGTCTCAGTACTGTGTATAGAGAGTCCCAGAACAAAAGACCAGGCTGGATTGCCCTCAGAAACCCAAATACCACATTAAAGATTGTATGGTTTGGATAGGTGCCTTTGCTGGTCTGTGAGAGGTGTGGGAGGAAAAAAAACCCAAAAAAAGGGAGAAAAGATTAATATGTGTTGTAGAAGGTGACAGAAGATTTGATGGAATCACATTTTTTCTTTATTTGGCCAAATTGGCAGCGGTCCAGGTATCAAGGCTGAGTTACTGCAGCCTAGAGCTGGGGGCTCATTAGGAGGGGATCAGGCTGAGGAGAAGCCACTGCTGATGGCTGTGAGGGTGGGATGCTCTGTGTGCCACCCTCCCAGGCATCCTCCCCAAAAAGACACTTCCCTGGCTCAGGTTTCACTGCAGAAATTGCATTTCTGGGCAGTGAGGATTAGATGAAATGGCTCTGTGTGGTGGGAGGGAGCTGCTGGAGCTCAGCACCCTACTCCAGACAGGGCTGGCTAAAAGGGGCTGCTTAGGGCCATGCCCAGGCAAATCCTGAGTGCCTTTGGGGCTGGAGCTTCCCCAAGCTCACTGGGCAGCCTGCTGCAGAATTGAACCACCCTGAGAACAACCAAATAAACTGCCCAGCCTGTTGCTGGTCCCTGCTCTGTGTGTTTCAGTCTGCATCCATGGAGATGGAGAGCTCAGTTGCCAGTGTCACCCCAGAGCTGAGCTGCTGCCCCTCTCCTGTCTTTAATCAGCACAGAGCCTCTGGGAGGGGCTTTTGCCTCCCAGCAGTTTGGGAGCACTTTGCTTTTTTTGGATGTTAAAAGCTTATACGGGAATGCTAAACTGTGTTTGTAGAGGACTTCAGCAATTTTCTTTTTGTTTTCTGTATGTGTCTGTGTTTTTATTCAGTCCCACATGGAAGATTCTAAATTTCAGTGGCTTTCTCAGCAGGCAAAACATTCAAGATCCATGAAAAAACACCAGCAATGTCCTTCAGCAGCTGGGAGAAATTAGCAGAGTTCCAGTTAAAGCCTTGTTTAGGGGGGAAGAACAGTTATTTAACCTGGTATCTGTCAAGAAATGAAAGAAATTCACAGGTCTTACCTGGGCACCAAGAAACACAACAAATTTAGGAGGGAGAGAGAAAATTTGCTTCTTTAATAAAAGACAGAAGATTAAAATAAAATAATAATTAAGGATGGATGGAAGCTCAGTGGTTTTCAAACCAGATGCAGTAATAGGAAAAAACCTGATTGCACTGGAATTCTTTTTGAATTTTGTATCTACACCTTAAAGAGTTAATTGTTGCAAGGAAAATATTGTCTGAGAACCACTTAACCTTAAAGAATATTCTATGATATATTTAAAGTATCCTTCTCTAAATGGTATTATTTATCTGAAATATTCAGGTTTTTAACCCACTATGTCTGTGGTTGCCTTGGGGTATTTTGGAAAAAACAATTAAATATGACTGAACATGACATTATAATTACAAAGTAAATATGGTCTAATTGAGTAATTAACTCAACATTTCTTCCTAAAGGCATTGTAGGAACAAAGTCATGTTACTGATCAGATTTCAGATTCTTTATTCTGAAGGAGGAAAAAAAGGCTCCCATTCTCCAATATGGCTGGCTAGATGTAAGACTTAAGATCCCTCAGTTTTTAAATTTAATATGTAGTTTTTGAAATTCAATATACATTATTGATACATCAGATATTCTTCTAATGCTTTTTGTCAGATGAAATCATCTTTTATGTAGAAAAAAGAATACTTGTCTCTTTGCTTGTAGGTCAGCTCAGCTCTTTCAGGTGGCAGCTTTGTTCAGCTTCATGTATTATTGGCAAAAATAGTAATTTTGAAACTGTGACTTGTGTGGTACAGCTGTTAGCAGTGGAATTCCTGAATTTTAGCTCCAGGAATGCAGCAATGAACTGTGTGAGAAGCAAATGTCATCTGTGTGAATGGAGGAATTCAAATTTGTGTGTTGAAGACAGAGGGGGAAGTGAATTATTGCACCTGCAGGCACTGCACGGGGGATTTATGCTGAACCTTATTTCTGATACAGATTGGCAAATATCAGGAAAAGTTAAGACTGATCTGTAATGCCAAACTTTTCCATCCTGTAGCCTCCATTCAGTTCACAAAAGAACATTTTCCATGCAAGCCCCATATGTAAATATCAGCCATTTGAATTGAGTACGAAGGGGTTCTGATTTCCTTGGGGTGAATTTAACATATTGACAGCAAAGTCAGCAGATGAAGTCACACAAACCCAAGGGTCATTAAGAAAACCGAGGAAATCCGTAGAATTCATCACTCTCTGGAGCTGTGAACATGACGTGGCTCATGCAGGGAGGAAAGCTTCACCTGTGTGCTGAAATTCACATATGATAATTAAATTGCCCATTATTGCCTTTATAAATTGTATACTGCCTGTTATTATTGCCTGTTATAAATTGTATAGATGCACAGAGTGTTTTCAGGTGTAATTTGAATTCAAATCGGTGTCTTTAGAGAGAAGTAAAAGGCATTTATGGGGTGAAAATTGAAAGTGATCAGGTTTAATTGTGGGTTTAATGGAACTTTAGTGTGACTGTATTCAGGAGCAATAGCTAGGAGTGGATTACATGAAATTTTTACATCACTTTCACCTAAATGAAAACTTTAAGTGAAAAGCCTGAGATTTGCAGCCATCAGTTACGTTTAGTGCCAGCAGCATCAAAAGCTGAATTCCTAAATCAGTGAGTGGCTTTAGCCATAGAACTCCAATATCTTGCCTGGCAGAGCCTCCCTGGCTTTGGCTCTGTTGCACAAATCCTGTGAGTGTGAGATGTTTGTTACAGGTGTCTGGGCTGTGCTGGTCCTGCATGTAGCAGCACACACTGCTGAGTTCTCAAAAAAAATTCCTCCACGGTTTTCTTTGAGAATTGTTTGCTCTTCGTTCAGTGTAACAAAGCTTATTGCTTAAATCAGAAATTAGCACATTTGTGAGGGAATATGCTGGAAAAACAAATCCTCCATTTAGTTTGTTGGGTTTACATTATGGCCGTAAGAGTTAATAGTGTCATTGAAATGTTGGATTTGAGATGGATTGCAATGAATTGGCTTTGCAATGGCACAGTGATGTCTGGAACAGAGTGACACTGAGCATCTCTTGTCTGTTCAGCCATTATGGCAAAAGTCAGAGCTAAAAGCAGAGAGTGAAAGGCTGAGATGAACGTGACTTGAAGGCTTTTCTCTGCTTTAAGGCAAAGGGTGTCAAGAAAGATCATAAGAGGTGAAAAACTGTGCCCCACCTTGCATGCAGTGATAAAGCTGTTATGCATGCCAGGAAATCAGTCAAAAAATGACAGGAGGGACTTGCTGCTGGCAGTTGTTACAGACAACCAAAGCATTTCAAAATAAAACTTAAAGAAGGTCAGAACTCAAACTTTAGAAAAATTGAGCATGGAGCTTTACAGGTGCCTGGCAGAATCCCTGGGAATGTATCATGGCACACGGTCAAAATGTGAAGTGCTTAAAAAAGGATCACATCTCCCAGTATGAATAATTCAACAAAACACTGCAGGAAGTTTTTAATGCTGAGAAAGCAACTTCTGCTACTTTCTATGAAACGTTATGCTTAGACATCTCCTTAAGTGCTTTTAATTTGCAATGTGGTTTCCACAGCTTGGAGTATTTCTGTGGAGAGATAGGCATCTGAGTGGAACATACATCCTGCTGTTACAAGGCAAGGCTTGTACCCAAGTGAGTACACATGGGTCAGCAGTTCTCGATCTGTTCTTCTAGTACTTAACATTCTTATTGCTGTTGCTTTGCCTTCAATTTGCTCTTGTTTCACCAGAATGATTTTTTTTTTTTTTTTTTTTTACTTTTGATTTGGGGTGTGCTTCCTTGAGATTGTGTCTGTTGTGCTTCAAGGCAGGTTCTGATGGAGAGCATCAGTGCCCAGAATACACTGAGTGCTCCTAAGGACTTTAATTGTGACTTTTTTTAGGTGTGTGTGCTGTAGGGCCAGGAATAGTTTCCCATTATTTATGAGAAATACAGGTGGGGAAAGCCCTGTGTGGAGTCAGCTCTCCAACTATCAGAGGGAAGGAATTTTATTCTTTTAGCATTTTAACAGTGGTGTTTGACACTTCAAAAGGAATGTGATGTGAGCTCAGCCAGATGGTTTAATGCATTGGTGGATTTTATTGCTCGTCTCCCTGTGTGGTGTTGGAATAATGTTTTAGAACACTATTTCAAGATAGAATTACCGCAGGAGATGGGAAGCCCTGCTTGTCATCTCAGGATTTAAACCTCTGGTTCATGTAGCTAGTTGTTCTGATAGCAGCAGTAGAAAGCATCTAAACCTGATTCTGTAGCTGCAGCACACTGACCAAGGGTCTGACAGACTGGCAGGGGCTGCTTGGGAGATGAATTTAGAGACAGTGAGAGGATCTGACTGTATTCTAATTAGTTTTTGTGTTGGATGTAGACTTTCAGAAAGTCTCATATCTCCACAAAAGCTGTGTTCCTTTCCTTTTGGAAGGCTGAAAAAGAAATATGTTCCCTGAAGTTATTTACTTATATATTTTCGTGGTCGTGATCCCTGTAATATGAATATCTTCCAGTATTAAAAAATCTCTTCATCTTCCCAATGTGCCAGGTCAATAGGCTTGGAAAATTAATTTTCTTTCTTCATCAGCTATGTTGTGTGTGCTTATGTGAGGATATCACCCTAGGAGGTGTATGCAAAGAAATTAATAAGGCATTTAATTTTAGTAAGATACACGTTATGAAATGGTGTTTAGATGATGTTCTCCAGCCTGGAGGAGGGAAGCAGGGCTGGGATGTTTTCTGGGTGTGAACCAGAGGGAACCAGCCCTGCCCAGGTGCTCTTGGGTGCCCCAGCAGGTTTGACTCCCGTGGTACAGTCAGAACCCTGGGTTGGTTATTTTATTCTGGTGCAGCTGTGCTGATCAGGGGGCTGGGCTCTCATGGGTGCCCCCACAGCACTGTTGTGCCATGATTTATCTCCTCCCAGTTCTGCTGGCTTGCTTTTTCTCTGCCTCTGTGTCTCCCTTGTCCTTCCAGTCTTCTCCAGCATAAACAACCCAACCCTAGGGTTGTTTGTTTTTCTTTTCCAACTGCCCCAGCTTTTCTACCTCCATACCCAAATTTGGTGTTTCTGGTACTGGTTTTCAGTAATGCTGGCACTATTTCACATTCCTAACACAGTTCCCTGGGCACTGTTGTCCCTGGGACACTCCCCTATAGGACTCCAGTGCTTTCCTCAACTAAGTGTGAGGTTTATTCCTCTCTGAGAGCCCCCTCTAAGCTGTGTGTGGAGCCTGGCCATTTCTCACAGTCCCACCTGTAATCCTGGCAGCTCCTCACTTTGTCATCACTCCTGCTATTTTCTCCTGCCATGGCCAGTAGTTTTCCATGTCCTGTTAGGCTGCCCAGGCTGAGCCTGCAGCCCTAACACCAATGACTCTGAGCAGCCTCAACTTCAGCCACGAGTGCTGTGTATTAATAAAAGAGGATTCCCTTCTTTGTCAGTGCAATCTTTCCCTGGTGATGATCAGTTTCATGGCCAGGATGTGCCAGCCATGCAAGGAGGCTGATGCCTTGGTGACTGGAAACAAATGACCAGGCAGCTTTGTGAGGGGTCAGTGCACAGACTTCTGAATTTGGAACCAGATGCTTTGTGTGTGGCCTCCCTCTTGGGTGTAAATTGCACAGATAAAGTGTGTTTGTCTTGAATGCAGATATTGAATATTCTCTTGAATGCCATGATCAAGTGGGAATCTGCTAGAAAGGGAACATTGTCTGGTGTCTCTCTGGGGACTGCACAGCATTTTTGGCTAGGAGGAATTAAACCCCTCTCCTCCTCCCAAACATACACGCACTTATCACCAGGCACCTCAGGGCTTGAATAACAGCCTAGATATACAGATATTTCTTATTTTTATCTGCCATCTTTCCGGTGTGTGTTTCATGAGGCGCTTTTATTTTTTGTTTCCAAATAGCTGGAAAAAATTTCCTCTTGGGAGCCATTAGAATGTCTTTGAGATGTCTGCAGTTGCACTGTGCCTACACAGTTGTGTGTATATATAGGCAGAAGTCTAATTTGGTTAGTGGACCAGGATGAATAAGGGGCTGTGATTGGGAGGATCTAGTTGTGTTATAAAAGGTTTTGAAAGAAACAGAATAGAATGAGAGAAATGCTCTAAGTTTTCATTCTAAGAATTGTAATTTTTTTCATGTAGTAAAACTGATCACTCAGCATAGATTTCATTTTACCTCACTGTAGGTGTTTAAATTCTCTAGTTAGAGCTGGTGTGTGGTCAGTGGAGAGGAAGGCAGCCATGGCCAAAGAACATCACAGACACAAGAAACAGGTGGGGTAGGCAGCTTTTTTGGGAGCCACTTAACTCTGCCTTGACTATGGAGCTAAAGCTTTGGTGGCTGAGCTAGACTAAATGCCAGATTTCAGATTGCTGGAGCCACTGAACTGAATTCCACCTCCTGCACGTGTGCTGATTTCTAGTTTGGGCTGTCAACAGCAGAAGCATAGTGTGAAGGAAGGAGGTCTGTGCATATTTTAGTTCTAAGTCACCTGTCTTTCAGGAGGCCTGTGTGAATGCAGATGCACTCAGTGTGTTCTTCCTGCCTGGGTGCATGCTGTTAAGCAAAAGGAATTGGCAAAGGAAAGCATGGTAAGGAAAAAAACATCCTGGGAAAAATCCCAGTTGGAAGTCCCTGGAAGCACCTTCTTGAGGAATATCCCTGTTAAATCCCTGTGCTGTGAGAACAATTCATTTTTCCCTAAGATGTTTAGGAGTGGGAAACTTTGTGAATGCAGAACAGGAAGCTTCAGGAGAGCTTTCCAGAGTCAGAAAGGAGTGTTCTGGAAGTGTCAGAGCAGGCTGGAAGTGTGGCAGAGGACACAGCATCCAAGGAACTGTGCTGTCATCAGTTCAGGCTTTACTGCTGGCAATGAGTGTGGGTCCCTGGGCTGGCTGGAATGTTCCAGACTCTGCAGGGCACATTCAGGGCTGCTGGGGAGAGCCCTTGTCCCCTGTGCTGGGTCTGTGATTCCAGCTGGGGGAGAGCCCTTGTCGCCTGTGCTGGATCTGTGATTCCAGCTGGGGGAGAGCCCTTGTCGCCTGTGCTGGATCTGTGATTCCAGCTGGGGGAGAGCCCTTGTCCCCTGTGCTGGGTCTGTGATTCCAGCTGGGGGAGAGCCCTTGTCCCCTGTGCTGGGTCTGTGATTCCAGCTGGGGGAGAGCCCTTGTCCCCTGTGCTGGGTCTGTGATTCCAGCTGGGGGAGAGCCCTTGTCCCCTGTGCTGGGTCTGTGATTCCAGCTGGGGGAGAGCCCTTGTCCCCTGTGCTGGGTCTGTGATTCCAGCTGGGGGAGAGCCCTTGTCCCCTGTGCTGGGTGTGTGATTCCAGCTGGGGGAGAGCCCTTGTCCCCCAGGGTGCAGCCAGGGGTGTAATGCTTCTGCAGACCTCAGGAGAAAAGGTGAGCCTGTCTTGGCAGAAGAAGTTTTTGTCAGCATAAACAAAGGGTGGCACACTCCTTCTTTATACTGTGCTACTATATCACCTCAAAGAACGTGTATATTTTCAAATTTCTCCCTCTGCAAGCAGGGACATGAGGTCTTTCTGTATTACTCTGTTATGTCTTCAGGGCCTCTTTGCCCAGGATTTCCAGCTCTGTCTCTGTCATGCTGCCCTTTGCTTTGTAGTGCCCAAAGCCTCTGGGTTATTTCAGTCCAGAGTAGATCTAAACAGTCCCAAGGAAAAAAAAAAAAGTCCAGGGAACTTCTCAGCCCTGGGAGAAAGGCTGTGCCACAGCAGCTGTGGTTTGTGGAACAGCTATTTCAGCTTCCTGGAGAGCATCAGCCAGAGATCTTCTGACAGAAATTGGCACCTGCAGTGGGATGGACCAGCTCAAAGCCATGCTTGCCCTTCTCACGAGGTGCTGGGGAAACAACTGAGCTTTGTGACCCCAGTTGTGAAATCTGAATTTTGAAAATAGGAAGTAAGGGTTTTTTAAAATTAAATAACAACCTTTAAATGTAGTATTTACCCTCGGTGGCTTCCAGTTCAATCTTTCTGAAGAAATCACAAACATATGTTTTTCCTCTTTGAAAAGCCATTCTGTAATTTTGCATGGGGTTGTCTCTGATGTTTTCTGTCATCTCTCACCATTTGCTTTTGAATGCTCATTTACTGTCTGTGCCTGGTAATGATACAATGACTCAAAACAAGAGAATGTTTCGGGAAATGTATGGATTTAAGTGGGAGTAATTTACTTAAAATAACGTAACTGTTTTTGTAACACTACTTTTCTGATTAAGCCATTGTGCTGCAAATAACTTGAAATGAGGGCAGTGGGGATCCCCAGTCTACATGGGGAAAATGTTGCATTTATCCCACTGCAGGCCTCAACATGTTGCAAGAGACACATTTTTACAGAGACATTTCCAACTGGTGTACTTTAAAGATCATCCTGATAGCTTTGAGTTTCCTGCTGTCCTTGTCCTTGTGGGTAACAGATTTTTTGAAGGCATCTGCCAGGCTGAAGAATCTCTGCCAGCAGTTTCTCAGTCCTGCTGTTTGATCACCAAGAGGGTCCTTAGAAAATGAGGCAGACCTGCCCTGGGGAGATGAAGTGGGAGTGACCCCTGACATTTGACAGTGAAGCTTCCACTGCCTGCTGCTCCTCATTGTTACCAGTGTTACCTTATTAGACACCTGAATTTGCTTAGTTACTGCTTCCAAATATTGAATATAATAAGGGTTGTTCCATCGGGTTGAGAGGGTCATGAGGTGTGTCAAAAGCCTTTCATGTGCTCATTAATTCTGATCAATTTTTCAAAACTCTTATGTAAGACTAAATACTTCAGCTATTTTTAGTCTTTCATTGAAGGTATTATCCTGATCTACATTTCTTATACCTCTATTTTTCAGTTCCCTGGACTTTCAGGCTTGCATGTAGATATTGAGGGCTGTGGTTTTGGGTGTTGGCTCCTTCTTGTAGAAGAAGGGAATAGAGGTGAGCTGGTCCCTGATTAGTAACAGCTGTGTTAATTACCCAGCACAGCCCCTGATGAGCCACAGGTGTAGCCAATAAAGACAAGTGTGATAACAGGGGGTGGGTGAGCCAGGGAGGGAAAATCATGAGGGAGGAAGAACCCTGAGGATGGTGAAGGAGAGGATCATGAGGAAGAAGGCTCCTGAGGAGAGAGAATCCCTGCTCTGAGGTCAGTCTGGGGCTGCAGTCAGAGGCTGCACAGTAATTCCTGCAGTCAGAGTCTGGCCAGGTCAAATCCTGCAGTCAGAGCCTGCAGGGCAACCCCCCAGCAGGAGCTGCTGCAGGCAGGGTCAGGGAATGGTTGGGGTCAGGATGGCTGAGCTGTGAGGAGGAATAACCCAGGGCCCTTTTCATGCTGTGATGAACAAGCAGTCTGTGCCTTGGCTCATTTCTGCCCTCTGAGGGCTGCTGCACGTTCTGTGCAGTGGTTGGAGCCAACAAGGACAAAGCAGCTCAGTCAGGGAGAGGAGTTAACCTGCAGGCACCTCCTTCCTCCAGACAGGGTGGGCACAACACTTAGGGCAATTTTTAAACAGACTCGATGTTTTGAGGCCTTCTGTTGTGTGTTTGTTGATTTGGGGTTTTGTTTTCCTTTTTAATTCTCTAATGAGCAGTAGAAACACAATCTCTTGACCAGCATTCAGATGCTGTCAGATGAGTGGTTTATAGGAAATTTCCTGCTTCTTTTGTGGTGCTGATCCCTAAAGTGTGAGAAAGGAACACAAAAGCCTCAGCTTTCTCCATCTTTGAGATCTGCAAATTCCAGAGCTGGAGCAGCACTCAGAGCCATCTCCCAATGGCAGTGCTGACACAGAGCTCTAATCAAGTAAACCTGGTGTGGATTTGCTGGTGCCACCTCTGCTCTGTGTAAATTCTGTAATGATCAATGGATCCAGCTCTATATAAACAGGAGCTTTTATTTTTAGAAAGAACCTACAAAGACTGCCTCAAACATTTGTGTGCATCCTGCAGCAAAGGTCACAGGGAAGCAGCTGAACAGTCTTTGTGTGGTCACCCAGTGACACAGGGACTATTTTGGGTTATGTGTGACAGCATTCAGCCTCAGATGTAAAGCAGATGCTGCCTTTCCTCATACAGGTGCTTGCAAAAATTGTCCTCTGCTCATTTTCCCCACCCTTTATTATCTCTCCCCCTTAGCTCCTCTCTTTGCTGCAGTTCTAAGCCTTATTTAGGTTGGAAATGCCCATAACTAGCAGAGCAAACCCAGAGCGTTTATTTTTGCATCTGCATGTTACACATGCTTAATATTTAGGCTTGGAACATTAGAAAGAAGATACCAGTAGATAAAAAAAATTAGAGAGAAGTCTGCATGCTGGACATAGAACATGTTACTTTAGGTACCAAACAGCCCAGTAAAATTATTTTCCTCTATGCAAAATGCTATAAAAATGACTCTAAATCTGTTAATGCTGTAACACCTGTAGATCACAAAGGTCTAGTTTGAGTAAATGAATGGTTTTGGGTTTGTTTGTGGTTTTTTTAGTTATCTTTTGCTATTACCCTGAATATTTACCAAGCCTTTGTTCAGCATGGTTTGCATTTGTGTGGTCAGATTTCTGTGGGTTTGTTTGAGGGGCTTCCTTTCCCCTGGTTTGCAGAGCATGTTGGATCTGCAGCATCCTCCTGAGGATTTGTTGGATGAAAAGAAATAGAGAATGGAAGAAGATTTTGTTCTTCCCACAATTCAAATTTTGCTTTTTTTTTTTTTTTGCATGATCTCTTTCAAACACCTTAATAATGCCAACTTACAAAGAGCCCTCTTGTTTGAATGCTTTTATTTTGTTTAAAGTTATTAAAAAGAGATAACATTACTAGATGACTGAAATTATGAGAAACACCAAGCTTTTTATTTACTATTTTTAGTTACTTAACTCTTAGGATTTGATTGAACTTTTTTGTGTAGTTTGTTTCAAAACTTTCCCCTTCAGTTGGTTTTGGTGATGTTTTGTTGGTGTAATTGTAAGCAGCAGCAGCAGGAAAAAAAACCAAACCAGATTTTAAAAATAGAAAAATGTGGTTTTTGGAACTCTAAGATTAATAGCTGAAATAAGTCAGTTTTGACACTGAAGCATCTTATAATACCTTTTCCTTTGAAACTGCCTGCATTTCAAGAAGGGAGTGCATCTTTAATTTATTAGGATATTGCATGCATTATCTAAAATTAGGTAAATGCAGCTTAAAATAAATTTTTTGCCTTTCTGGAAAGCAAGAAATAGTTTTTGAGTGCCTGTTTAGCATGTGTGTGCTAATGTCTGGTTTTCACTGAGGGTCATGTGGCAGGTACCTCTGGAAATTAGAGAGATTATACCTTGAGATGTATTTTATATATATGGATTGTCCTAAATTGCATGGATGGATGAATCTTTGGTTTGGGTGAGCTCTCACAACCCTGCAGAGACTCTGAGATCACAGTGGTGCTGCAGAGCCAAGGAGGTGCATGAAACTGGACCCCTTGGCAGGAGCAGATGGCCTTCAGAGGTCCCTTTAATCTGAGTTCTTGTGTCATAATGCAGATTAATCACTCCCCTGGGTGGCTATGGCCCTGCCAGGGAGGGCTGCCAGCCAGTGCTTGTGGCTCCCGTGGGAAGTTTGGATTTCCCCTCTCCTTCCCCAAAGCCCTCAGCCTGTCAGAATTGCCACTGTCCCTTGCTTGTCAGGGCTGGTCTCCATCTGGATTTTGGACCAGAAGTTTGATTTCTTGTTTGAGTGTGTCTTTATCAAAGTGTCTGCTGTCTGTAACTCAGACACAGACCTGCACAGAGATCCCTTTGTGCTTTTTAGCCATCATCTGCTGTAAATGGGAGCAGACTGCTATTTCTGGACTGAGAATACTACGAGTTGTGGAAGAGCTGTGATTGATTTTTCTAGGATGAAGGCTATTGGAATTGCAGGCTTTGAATTATTTAGATACCATACGCTTGTACTTATTTTCCAAGTAGTGTCACATGCTCAGGGCCAAAAGCAGCTCCAGAATTGGGCTAAAAGCAGCTGCAGAACTGCTCTCTACCTTGTGCACGAGCACATGGGCATGCATGTGCTCCCCACAAATAAATGGGAGTCGTGTAATCTCATTTAATCCACTGAAATTTGTTCTGCAATTAAATTTAGGTTTTTAGATTACTTCTGTACAGTAGGGGAGATTGGCACTTTGAGCAGCTGCTTTCACTTGTGTTTCAGAAATGTGTCCCAAGGATGGAAGAAATGATCATGTGCACTGGCTGTGGAGGGGGTTTAGACCAGAGCCCTCCTTCAAATGGTTTGGGTAGGGTGAGGTAAATCAAATTACCAGGTTTGTGTATTGCTTTCTATCCCACTCTGCATTTTCAGACAAGGAATCTGAGGCCATCTGATACAGTGAGGATTATTTTTGAAGTGTTAAGAGCTTAGCTTCTGTAAAGAAGTCCTATTTAGATTACTCACTAAGTGAAGGGTAATCAGTCACCAATAAGAAAATGACAAGCAGTTAAGATGACAGGTTTGTCAGAAGAATCCAATTTGGGTTAATCTCCAGAGAAATTTTACTGAATTCTAGGAAATCTTACCAAAGGTGTGCTTGCACCTAGGAACTATGACTATGATGATTTAGACAAAAGGTGGTAAAAAATTTGCATTTAAACAAGAGCTCTCCCTCTTGGTGTGTCTGAGGCTGTGGCTGGAGTTTGCCTGGTGTCCCTCCAGGCAGCTCCCATGATGTGTGTGCGTGTCCCTGCCAAGGTGTTGTGCTGGCAGGTGCCCTAAAATCAGGTGCCCTACTTTAAAATGATGTCTGAAAGAACTGTACCCTGAGACCTGCATCTCCAGCTGCCTCAGGGTGAGGAATTTGGGGTTTTATTTGCTTGGCCCTCAGTGTTAGCATGGCCCCTGTGCCCTGCTGGGGATGGTGTTATCCCAGGAGAGCTGTGCCTGCCTGTGAAATACCCTCCCTAGTGCTCAAACACGGGGCTGATTGGGGTCTCAGACAGACACAAATACGCTCAGCAGCTAAAAGATGTTTGTCACAACTCCCCTGTTGCTGCCTCTGAGTTTTGTCAATGTTTCACTGAGCTGTGCTTGAAGGAAACCAGGGATCAACCTGGCTTGATTGCTGGTGCCACCAGGAACTCATCTCAAGAAAGATTCTGTGAGTTTCTTGGGGCTTTCTTGTAGCTTGAAAGCCACAAAAGAAAAAAATCTAAGTGTTTTGAAGGAAATTGCCCTCTGTACACCTCCTCACTCTAATAAATTTATCTCCTGGTAGAATTTGTTTCTCTCATCAATTATCAAACTTTTCACACAGGCTTTCCTTAGACTCTATTATTTAGTAGGGTTCATGCTTTCCCCCCCTCTTCCTCCTCTCTAAAAATCCCCAAACCTTACCTCCCAGTCTGTTTCTTTTGAATCCATAGTTACAGAAGAGAAACATCCCTTGTTGGGTGGATTTTTGTGTCTGCTGAGAATGTCCAAACTTTGACCTTTCTGGATTCTCCTGGGCAAGGTTTGAGCTGCCTCTTTGGTTGCTTTAAACCCCAAATTTATCAGTAAATAGGAATAGAATTTGGCTTTACTACAAGCAAAAGATGGTGTCTTTAATTAAAAGATCCCACAATGCAAAACAAACTGTGCCCATTCCTTTCTCCCCACCCTCCAAAAAAAAAAAAAAGGCAACAAAGCAAAAAAAAAAATCAAAAACCCCAAACCACCCTGAACACCTGAACTGTGTTCTTTGAAAACCACAGCATTTTCAAACAGAAATCCTAGAAATTGTATCTCACTGCCTGGATCTCTTGCACATCCAAGGTTTGTGCATGTAGAGGAATGATCTTATTTGCAGCAATATGGGATTTTTGTGTGGAGAGAACTGTTTATGTGGTGATTTTAAGGAGCTGTCCCATGGTTTATTTCAGTAGGGAATTGTTATTGCTTGGAGCCTCGTGCCTTATTCACGAGCCAGAAATCCATTGTGCTGCCTGTTCTACCAGTGTGGAACCTTTCTCAGAAAATTCAGAATATAAACAGTGTTGGCAAAGTTTCAATAATTTGCCACGCAGTGTCAGTAGTTAATTTTCAAGCGTAAATATTTAACTTGGAGGCATTTGATACTGGAAGTGAGAGCAGCTTGTGCACTTGCACTCTTCATTGAAATGGACTTTTTTTTCTGCATTGCTAGGAGCTCATTGCATCTTCTGTGAATGGCATGCAGAAAAAACTCCTTGCTTTTGGTGGGAGGGAAATAAAGGAAAACCAAGATCTCATTTCAAGTGAAGCACAGTTCTTGAAAATGATATTTTGTTTAGATTAAAAAAAAGTTTAGTCTCAACTATGGCAAACCAACTGTCTTAAATCATGTATTTTCTGTGTGTGTGTATGTTCTGAAACCCTCAAACTGACAGAAGGAATGCTTAACTCTTATTTGGGCAGGAAACTACACGGAGTCTTAGCCTGATGTGATATTTAACAGTGTCTGTGCCTATTGGAGATTTTGTCAGAGTTCAAGTTGCAATCCAGCTTTCATTAGAGTTCCTGCCTCTCCTTACAGAATGCCTTCAGAAATGCCAGCTATTGGGGAGAAAAATACCCCAACCCCCTAGCATCACTGCAGCTGTTAGAGATCAGAATTAATGTCTTGTCAATGCTTTTTAAAAGGCTAATAAGGAAAAATATCCAAATCATGGCCCAAAGAAGGGGTTTTAGGTGTGTGCAGCCCTGCATTCACTGCACGAAACTTCCAGGCACGGCAACTGAAAAGTTGCTAAAGATTTCTGGAAAAAATCCTACAACTAAGTGGGTTTATTTCATGTCAAGATTTTAAATCTGGTGTGCAGGTGGTGATTGCCCTGAGGTGCTGAAAGCCTGTTGGGCTTT
>VZUA01000038.1:0-21742 GCA_013401035.1 Horornis vulcanius | reverse complement strand
GCCATGAGCAGCACACCTCTGATCCCAGGGGGACAGGCCTGAGGGATCATTCCCATGGAAAAGGCAGCAGTTGATCTTCTAAGGAAAAAGAAATAAAGTTATGTTGGAACTTTCCTGGTCATATTCAACTTTTTAGCCTGGACAGCATTTTGGAATTATAAATAATGCAGAATTAAGAGTAGCCACTGTTGTCTCAGCAGGTGGAAAGTCACTGCCAAGAGAAATCCCATTCCTGTAAGGAATGTGGCTGCTTTGTCCATCCTTTATCATTAGAGAGACTGCTTGGAGCATAGTAAAAAAAATTATATATATATATATATTTTTTTTTCCACTTCTATCCCAAACCCTTGTGAGCCAGTGAGAAGCCACTGCTGGGAAGTTCCCAGTTTGGTTTCTCAGAAACTGGGCTGCAGCTTTAGACAGAAATATTGCAAGTTGAAATCCATTTTTCAGAGCTAAGTGGCAAAATGAGGTTGATAGTTGAGTCATTTTAACATTGACTGTGTGAAAAGATGATGGTTTCTCTATTGATTTCACAGTGAAGGCCTGTAATTCATCTCTGGGAAGCTTTTAGATCCATTATTTCTACACAGAGCAGTGCTTTTGGCTATATTTAGGGTGTTTATATTTATGGCCACGTAAGGATCTATTTTGGGGATATTTGTAGGGCACATTGCTTTGGGCTATTTATAAACTGGATTTAAATTTTGCCATCTTTTGTTGTCAGGCCAGAACATCTGATAGCAGGGCTGACAAGTAAAAATGCTGGATCAACACAGGAAATCTTGCATCACTCATTCCTTAACTGGAATTTACTCAGCTCCCTGCAAATTTTTGTCACTGTTTATTCAGTGACTAAAATGCAGGTTTTTGAGAAGTGACTATGAGATGTTAAATATTACAAACCAGCCCATCTTTAGCAGTTTCCTTTAAAAAACATAACTTCATATTTATCTTACCCATGGAGTTACAGAAGTTAAACAAAAATCATCTTGAATTAAGAGCAACAAATGAGGAGAACTGCAATGCTCTTTTATTACCTTCTGTGCAAGAAATGTCCATTTTATCTTCTATTCCATAGGTTCAGTCTGTCAAAAAAAGAATTAAAATTCAATTAGCTATTTATTATTAGAGGACAAAAATATCAGTATCAATGGCTATTCTCCACACCTTTGAGCTTTTTAGTTACATTAATACTAAAGGAGAACACTATCAGCACCAATTTGATCAAGTTTTTATGGTTTAAGGAATATTTTATTCTTCCACAGTGCTTGTTTTTTATCTTTTATGTGGTCTTTCTTCGCTATGGATAAATCTGCTCAGATTTTGGTAAATACTGTTTTTAAACTAAGCTAACTGTATAAATGCACCTCCTGGAATTTAGCAGGAACCTCCCTACCCCATGAATTTATCAGAGTGGCCCAGGTTCTTTTGGGTATCCTGGGATAACTGAAAACCACAAACAGCATAATTTAACTGATACTGTACGCAAACAAGGATTTAAAGGATTTAACCCAGGATTTATTCAAAATCAAGGATGCTTTTTTTGCTAGCACACCATCCATACACAGTGTGCTCAATTCTGAAGGATCTCCCTGCGTTTTCCATAAATCCTCAGCAATATTTCCCCTCCTGTTAAGGCACACCCTATTCCTGCAGCTTTCTCTGTGGCTAATCCTGCAATCCCAGCAGCAATCCCATGTGGAAGCCCCAGGAGTGACCCCAGCAGCACACGTGGAGCAGACACTCAGTGACAGGGACAATGCTGGCAGCAGCAGGGCTGGGATGGTTCTCCAGAGCTGAGCAAAGCAGGAGCACTGAGTGATCCAAGCAGGCAAACAGCCAGGAAAAAGCCAAGCCCACGTTAGAGATCACACAAAGGCTGCTCAGAAAGATTTGGTGGCCACAGCAGGGTTATTTTCTGGAAACATGGAACACACACTACAGCTATGCCACTTTACTGATCCACGTTCAATTTATCTTGCCACGAAACTTCCTTTCTACTGTCTTCTTTGGCTGGAACAAAAGAAATCAGTTTTCCTTTTTAAGCAAATCATTTTTTATTTGAACAAATGGAGAAGTCAAAATGCTTTCTCTCTGGTAGATTCCTGAGAATTTTTAACCTGTCCCATACCTGGCAGTGTCCAAGGGCAAGTTGGACAGGGCTTGGAGCAACCTGGTATAATGGAAGTTGTCCTTGCCCATGGTAGGGGGTGGAAAAAAAATTGTTTTTAAGGTCCCTTCAACCCAAACCATTCTGGGATTTTACAATTCTCTGGTACCCACAAGACCCTACAGTTTGAGAGCTTCACAATAAGGGCTTTTCTTTTTGGTTCTTTTGCATGTCCCTTAGGGAGCTGATGACAATGAACAGCACTTGGGGGGTATTAAATTGTGAATTTTCAGTAAAACCTGAAGTTCCATAGCACACTTGACTATTAAATCAACACCACCCCCATCCATGGCTGGGTTTGTTGACTTTGACAACATTTCCATTTATTTTTGAACTTATAACTCTGCCCTCTGAACTAGAATTGCTTTAAACCAAGATAACAAAAGATAAAGCTCCTCTACAAGTAACCAACTTTGCAGTTTGGTCCAGAAAAGAGGCTCAATTTTTCCTTCCATTTCACAGCAATATTCTGGCAGCTCAGGTTGATGAACATCACTCTCAACCCTGGAGTTACACATGGATTCAGGAGAGGTTTGGGATGCTGAGTTCAAGATTTCACCTCATGGATAATCAGCAAATCTTGTCATCAGTCACAAAACCAAGCTCATGAAGAAGTGTTTTATAAAGGCTGTTTAATATCATCTGCTGCTACACCCACAAAAAGGAAATTAATTCAGTACTGTACCTGTGGCACTTCTTTGAGGAAGTCAGGAAGTTGAAATTCACCTTTATAGACCTGCAAAAACAAACAAAAAAATTATACTACTCAAAGCCCTCATTCACTATTGTTTGAAATGCTGAAGAGCCTAGGAAAAAAAAACACATAAAATCTGTGTGGCTGCAAAGAAAAAATCTGACGTTTTTCATCAGGCTGTTGTTTAACATAAGCTCACCTATTTTTGCTGTTGCTTTANGCTAACTGAAAGATAAACTTTTGATAACACAACTGTGTGCACATCTGTGATTCCATACCTTTAAAAGGCAAGCTCCTGGCAGCAGGAAAAACAGAACCATGTTGCATGAAGGATGTATGTAGCATTTTAAAAAGTTTTAACCAGCTTAAGGGAAAAAAAAAATGGAGAAATAATCCTTTGAAAGCCATGTTTGGAAAAGAAGGGTTTTATGTTAGCATCCACTAATGCTAGAACATTAAATGTTTTGGCAATATATTGTCTTCTCTCTAGAGGAAAATTTTTAAAAGCTCTTTGCTTCTGAGAATAAATATTCCAAAGAGCAAAAAAAAAAATTTCTTCTTTTCTTTTTTTCCAAACCAAAAGTACACTTGAAGAGTTTTACCATCTTGTCTACTGAAGCATAAAGACTGATCATCCCAATGTCATGGCTGTGGTCTTGTGCAATCATTTCAAAATAAAAATTAAGAAAGGGCACAAACCTATTTGGAAAAATTCCCTAAAGCCATGAAATGGAAATGGGGCTCCTCCAAAGCCTGGCTCTGAGCTGCACTCCCTGGTTTGCGTCAAAGGAAGGAGCTGCAGAAGTCAGGGGATGTTTATTGCAATTCTCTGCTCTCCTGTGTGCAGATGACCAGAACACAAAGCCATGTCAATATTCTGCAGTGGCCTGGACTGCAGCTGAGTCAGTTCTGAATTTCCTGTGACTCAGGGGATGGATTTGGGATCGGATTCCCATCCCAATCCATCCCTGGGATCCAAACCACCAGGCTTCACTGAGAGCAGGAATTACTACACACACACATTGTGGCACTTTGATATTCCATGGTTTAGATAAAAAAGGAACAGCTCCCATCTGTATTCAGCCACTGGCATTCCCATGGGAACATTAAGGAGAGTCACCCTGGGCAGAAATTCAATGTGTGGCTATTGGAGCCTTGATCCACCATAAATATTTATAAATCCAGGAGAGGATTTCTCTTTTTCTGCTTTTATCCAAACTATTAAAATGCAGGAGAACAGGAATGGAAGTTACAAAACAACACTGTCACAGCAAAAATGTTACAGAATAACCTCAGCAAGGGTCCTTTGTTAGGAATTTTTTTGTTAGGTGGTGCTGATGTTGGAAGGAACAGACAGGACACTTCACCTTTTCTGGGAATTCTTAAAAACAATTAATCCTGATGGGGACAGCACTTTGTGACTGATTCAGAACCAGAAGGACCAAGGCTGTCCCTCCAGAATCCTCCTTTCCTTCTCCTGCAATTATGACTCAGTCTAATTTTAATATTACACATCTAGATTTGTGTCTGCTCTAAAAACTTCACAGCATTTACCCCTAATAAACATCTAACAGCAGATAGCCAAGCTCAGCAATATTAAGAATATCACTGGAAAGCAAGTGTTTTCAGGATATTTCATATTATATTCACATGAAAATATCAGCATTTACACAGCACAATTTACCAAGGCATGTCTAAGCAGTGGCAGCCCAAGATTAGGTTTAACACACAAATTTTGGTTCAGAACTGACATTACCTAAGGGCTGGTTTTGTCAGGAGAAGACTGCATAAAAACTGGTTTAAAGTAGTTCCAAAAACATAAATGGTCCCTTTTGCATCAAAACCCAGGGACCAACATCAATCCAGAAATTCTAAAAACAATGACTCCATCTGCAGCCAAAGAAATTAAAGAGGCTTTGGATTCCAAACTCTTCTCTGACCAATTTGTAAGTGTAAAACACATCACTCACAGTGGCATTAGAGAGACAGAAGCAGGATATTGGAATTATTTCCAGTCCAAGCAAGCATTCAGTCAAATTGAGAAGAAATGGTGTTTACCATTTCTAAGGGAATTATTTTGCAAGTCCAAATGGAATTCCAGAAGAGGGGGATCTGAGGCCTGTGTCAGTTTGTTGTTCAGTGTTGGCAGTATTCAAGCTGTTCTATTAAAAAATCAAAACACATTCTTATAGCCAAAAACTGAATGGATATTACTCTCAAAAAGAGATCAGAAAACAAGTTTCATATCCAGTTGCCTGAGAAAATCCCTTTAAACACACAAGGAGAACTTCAGGACAGAAGTGTAAGCTATAATTCTTTTTTTATAGAAGATTAAAGCATTTCTTTTCACCCACTTTCCTGTCTGCTTTGGAAAGAGTCCCATTATATTTGGTCAGTTCCTGTACACAAAAATAATGGGGTTTTTTGTGTAAAAGTCACCCTGCAACCAAGTGTGCTTGAGCTTGGTAAACTTTTAAAACATCCAAGTTGCAGAGTATAAGGCTGTTGATGTTTAATTGTAAAAGAAGAAAAAAAAAAATCAAATAAAGAACCCTGGCAAAACCAGAGCTGAGCCCCTTTCTAGAACCACCCCACAGCACATGGAGGTACCCTCATCTTTCAGATTTTCCTGAACTTTTAAGGCAGTTTTAAAGGTTTACACAATTCTTCAGCTCTGCTGGACCTGCCAAGGAAGAGCCATGTGAGATGTAAATGTTTATCCAGGAGGGACAACACAGAGAGCAGGATCTTACACAGCCCCAGCAATGTCTGCCAAAAGGCAGCTTGCAGCCACACCTCAGTTTCCATTTTGGTTGGTAATAACTCTCTTTATGAATTATTAATCATATTTATGAAGAGTTAAAGGGTTTGGAGTTTTGTTTTTATTGTAAAAATGAGATAGCAGCACCTCTGGAGAGAAACAATGCAGTTGGGAATGCACATGTTGGAAGAAACACCCACTAAAGGGAGTATTAAATTTGGAGGAGACTGAGAAAAAGATGGAATAACCCCCCAAATTGTTTTACCAGTCAGAGAAAACACCCACAAAGCCAAATGCCTTTATGATCAGGTTAATCAGTGAAAATGGAGACACAGGACCCTGAGCAGCAGGGCATTCAAACACCTCTGACAGCACAATTATCCTCATCCCTTAGGATAAATACACTTTTTGCCTTTATCAGAGATTGCTCTTGCCCTTAAAATCTCAGAGACAAACTCTTGAAATCCTGGTTGTCACAGATGTTTTGACTCTGAACAGGACATGGTTCCTCACAATCTAAACCAGGCATGAGACTGGAGTGAGTAAAGTCTGCTTTTACCTCTAGATGTTGCCATCAGCTGAACATAAACCAGAGCTGGAGAAGAGTTTTGGGCTGTCAGTGGAAGAACCCCTGTATTTGAACAGTCCTGGTGAAAACCACGGCTTTTTCTCTGGAATTCTGGAACTTCCACCTCTGGATCTCTCCAGGACAGGGAGCACAACTCCATGAAGAAGTTAAAAGAACTTACTGCAGTGTGTATTCCAAGCATACAAATTTATTTAGTGGGAAGGACATGCCAAAGAAAATCTGATGTAATTCATTACAGATGGGAGAGGAAACCACTGTGCCAACCATAACACAACAGTGCAGCTTCTCCTGGGCAGGAGGCAGAGCTCTGCAGCTCAGAGCTGCTCTCTCTCCTCCTCTGGCAAACAGCTGAAATTCACTTTTACACCATCCCACAGTACTGATAAGGACATATCACACACTGTTCTAATGAGGAGTGAAGCACTTTTGTATTCTACCCCATAGAGATTGGGTTACTGGCTCATACACAGCTTAATTATTTGCATTTTCTGCATAATTTGTAGATGAAAACTTCATTTACTTCAGGATGTTGATTTCCTTTCTGCTCAGGATGTAGAATTTGTTAAAACTCTAGGAGGGAACAACAAGTAATTACGTATCTATAAGGAAGGAACCCTTGCAGTGATAAATTAACAGATCAGCAACAGAATTACAAGAAAACCACAAAATATTCCATGAAGGCAAAACTCCCTCCTTGGAGAGGTCACATGCAGAGATCTGCTGAACAGCACAACCCTGGCCAGACCTTGCTCTCTCTGCTCTGCATTCCTTAACTGAGACAAGAGAAACTGTCAGGAAACATAATATTGTCAGGCTTAACAGAAAACAGATAAACAAAAAGTTAATGGCTTAGTTAGTGACAACATCAGAAAAATCTGTTGAACTTGTGGCTTGCCCAGTGCAGATCCTGTCAGAGATGTTTTATTTCCTAACACAGCACTGGGAGAGCAACACAACAAGATGAAGTTCCTTTCATGCTCTGTTAGTTCCACAAACAACAGCAGAAATATCTGTAGTCAACACGGCCCAAGCGTGCATTGCCCAGCACACGAACGCTACTGCCAGCTCACAATGGAACAGTTACCTGCACACAATGCTTTGTCTGGNAACCAAACCTCAGCATTTTGGTGTCCTACACAGGTAACAGTGAAAAATCCAAATTTAGCAGAGAGCATTGCTTCCCTTGCACTACCTACAAGGAGAAAGCATTTCTAATTTAAGCAACGTCCTTTAGCTGGAGAANGCCATTTCTTTTTCTCCAGTACCAGCCCTTGTTTTAGGAATTCTTACACTGCTGGTTCTCACTTTCATGATTAAGAGCAGCAGCTTTAAATTGCTGAGCATTATTTTCACTGTTAAAGTGCAATTTGTGGTCTTTTCCAAGAAGGGACAGATTTTGCTCAGCTTCAGAAGTCTAAACTTTATCTGTTTTTAATGAATACAATTCAAGTTCTGTGTTCACTTTAAAGTCTTGGAGACCACAAATATAAATATAAATATAAGAGAGCTGATTCCAAACACAAAATGAGTCAATAAATGGCTACAAACAAGATCCAGATACTCTTACTATGCACTGAAAAGCAATTCTGGAAAGATTTTCTTTGGCCAGCTTCACCCACATTCCATATTCCAGATATCCAGTACAAAACTCTGTGAAAGGCTATCCCAGGTGAAGAAATTGAAAGCAAGCAAGAGCAAAAGTAGAGCTACAGTGATTTACAAATTCATCTGCTCAGGGTACACAGGAACAGACTTAACTTGCCAAGTGCCAGCTCCAAAAGGCTGGAAAACCCCAGATTTATTTATTTTATCCATTTCAATAAAGGCTTTCTTCTCCAGGCTGCAGCAGCAAGGAATAAATTAGCACAGGTACCTGGAGGAGAAAGGAAACCCCACAAGAGCTGTCCCTGATGGGCCAAACTCACACACCGGAGTCTGAAATAGTTTGAAATCTTTATGTTGCTCTATTTTAAAAGAAATATTCCAAGTTTTTAAGATGAACCATCTTGTACTCTCTTGCTTTTAGCATTCACTCAGAATTCCCTCATTTTATCTGTACAAACCACACATGCAAATGGAATTTTGGCAAAGAACAAGTGACTAGAAAAATATATACTGGGTATTACAACAAACAACAAAATCAAAATGCTGTCTGGGGCTGTAAGTAAAGCTATTAAATTAAAATAGCAGTCAAAATATTAATGAGTGTTCCATATGTCTGCAATATTTAGATCAGCTTCAGTTTTTAACAGCTGCTCTTAGCATCAGTAAACAAACAAATTATCCTTCAAAGCAAACTTGGGAAATGCCTCAGTCAGCCTTTGAAATTAGGTTTTCATTTCTTTACAGAGATGCTCCTGGCTTTGTTTAGTACCTGAATTCCTCACTTGTATTTTTAAATCAAATCCATTTCAAGAAGAGACAGAAATCCAGACAATTTTTACAGCTTGGCCTGAGCTTGCCCCACACAGTTGGAGGCCCCAGGAAGGTCAGCAGGCTGTAAAAGCTGCTGTGTCAATTTTATCAGTGAGACACAACCAATACAATCTACAATTTCTAGTGCTGAACATTTATTTTAACTGAGTGCAGAAAAGTTCATTTGTTTGTGAGCCTTTTAAAACAGGGAACTTATAAATTGTAACCAAAAAGGGTGGGTTATTTCTTCCATGCTGAGCTATCAGCTATGAATTAAAACAATCAACCTGACATCCTTTAATACATTGATTAAAAATTAATGACATTTTTTTTCTAAAAAGAAATAATGCAGAAGTGTTCAGAGACTTCACAAACTCCAATTCCTTTTTCATTCCTATCTATCTCATCAGTATTCCAAGCAGTTTTTTCAAGATCAGAAGGCTGGTGGAAGACAGTCCTTTTAAATTGTTTAATTCAATTTTTTTCCCCTGATTACTCTGCTGCAGCAGGAAAAGTCACCTTCTTTTAATAAACTATACATGCCCAAAAGAACAGAAGCAGAGTTATTAATTCACTTCCAACAATGGTAATGAGTTTTTCAACGGATACCTCCAGGGATAAACAGCTCTACAGCCCAACTACTCAAATTGCAACAACATTAAATTCAGATTCAAATCCTTAAGTTTAGGTTAATCACCACCAGACCTTTCCCCATCTCTACAAAGAATTGGAAAAATCAGACATTGGGTTGTTCTACAAAGAATTGGAAAATCAGACAGTTTGATCATTGTGGGCTGTTTTCTATGGGTCATTTTTCAAACTCTACCAAGTATTTGGGGTGTAATTTTGTGACAGAGCTTCTGCCAACCCTCATATATAAAAAGCTGAGCTTGTCCATCATCCATTTTTGTTTGAAATCCAGACAAGAAAGCTTTTCCCACTGTTAACCAGCTCCCCAACTTCCTGGGCAGCTCTCAAGAGGTTCAGCTCCACACACCAAGGAGCACAGCTCAAGGCCCCAAAGGGTTCTTTCATTTTCCCCCAAATAAAACACACTGTGGAGTAGCAAAAGGTATCAGAAACAGCCTTCAAATGCCCAGCCCAAACACCAGACTCCTGCTCCGTGCAGGCAGTAACTGAGCACACAAAAGCCTTACCCTCCTTGTGTTTTCCACCACTTTCTGATCTGGCTTCCCATAATTGGGGGGGTTGGCGTAGGGGTCGTAGCCCAGCTTGGCCAGCATGGGGGCAATCACTGGCATGTCCTGCAGGACATCAGCTGGGATCTTCCCAACCCACTTGGACAGGGCTTCCACATTCACTGGCTTGATCACTTGGTCTGTGGATCTTTCAACCCTAGGGAAGGAGTAAAAAAAAATATATTTTCCATTCCAACCAATTATTCTTCAGTAGCATTAAGACCTTTGGTTTGTTTTGGTTTTTTTTCTCCCATTCTTCTTCACTCCCTCTCAAATTTTCATGTTTTCTACAGAGCTGATGGGAAGCGAAGTTTTAATGAGAATAATTTGCACAATATTTGCAGATGCTGCCTGGTTTAGGCTCTCACATTGTACTGAAACAATTTCTTCATTCCATAAAAGCATCAGAGAAAGCCCAAGAGCTGTTAAGTGAAAAGTAAACCCACACCTACATATAAATCTGTCTTCCCACTGGCACATTCCCACATTTGCTGTTTAATTGTCTAGGATGTATTAAAAGTTGTATTTTAAATCCTAACCCGTTTGTTATTTCTTCTCACAACTATTTTGTGGCTCATTTTTTTAACTTGTTTAATAAAAGAGAGACCTGAGATGACAGAAAGCTGGAAACTACAAAAATATTTTTCATAACCATTCCTTTGCTTGTTTGGTCTTTACACAGATCTTAAAGGCAAGTGCACAATCAGTGTCATATTTAGAAAAAACCATCAATTTCTTGCTCATTTAAGCAACAGTCCTAATGTAATTTTCGTTTTTGCTCTGCTTTTGTGAAGTGTTTTTGTTGTGTTTTCTTTCTCCAGGGCAGAAATCTGGCACTGCTTTGTTCTGTCTTTATGTTTGTAAGACACACGACTTCTCTACTGTGCTTATTTCTGGAACAGAACTCAGGCTGAGTAATTGAAAACTCCCTCAGTTTTTACTCTAAATGATTTAAAACTTTTTTTTCTGACCTAAGAAGGAGTTTGGATGTTATTGGATATATAAAAGGAATATTTCTGTCTGCCTCACACCTGAAGCTGAGCACACAGCAGTCACCAGAGTTCACCTTGTTCCTCTTTTTTACTCCTCATCTGAGCTAAAATCCTCCCAGGCCAGAGGAAGGAAATCAGTCATCCAATGCTGGAAGGTCAGTAAGATGAAATAATTTAAATACAATCAACAAAGAACAAACCAGACAGGGAAATGGTCATAAGGAAACTGTCTTGGCAAGCAGGGCCTTCAGATTGGTGTTTCATGGAAGCTGAAAAGGATCAAACAAACAAAAAAACCTCCAAAACAACCCCAGAATTTTCAGCTTTATCCTCTTCAACCACTAACAGAGACTCAAACCAAAGGCAGGATCTCAGAATGGGGTTTTGGGACCAGGAGTTGTGACTAAACTTCAACCTTCTGAGGGTTGTAGGACTGAGCTCACAAGTTTGGATGGAAAATTAAGAAGTTTAGGCACTGGGTTTTTTGTGATCTTTCTAATTAGAAGATGAGCATCTGACTCCACATTAGATTAGCAAGAAATGAGCTGCTACAAATTGAGATTCAGAAGGTCAAAGCAGCAAGGCAGAGGCCAAAGCACCACAATAGGAATCCAGAGGTGGATTGGGACACTCAGGAAAAAAATTATCACAAAGTGTTTGAAAAAAAAAAAAAAAAAAAAAAAAAAAAAAAAGATTTATGGTCCTCAGAAAGAGTCAGCCAAGCCTCTTCACCAAAACTGCAAATTGTTTTGAGTTTTTAAAATCAGGGGGATACTGGGAGAACCAGGACCCCCCCAAAATGGGTGTTCTAGATCAATTTGAGCCTAAATTTGTCACATATGGAGTCCTCATCCTGATGTCAAATTTTAAATGTGTGTTTTGTCCCTCTGTCACTTTAGTCTTTGTTAACAACAGCCTCAGCATAAAATATTTCCTGGAGGTTGATAGCAGGGACTACATTTGACTGCTCCCAAGCACTGATAAAAAAAAATCCACTGCTCCATATTTGGTCTGATTTAATCCTTCTCTGTCCTTTCAGTTAAGGTGGGAAGGAAAATAAAACAATTTGTGGGAAAGATTTCTCAGATAAAGAGCTTGTGAGGGCTGTGAAGGAAGACAGACTGGGGACAAGAGGAAAGAAAAATGGAAAAAATGGAAACAGAAGAACAAGGAAACAGCAGTTCTTGGGGAAATTGATTACATGGCAGTGATTCCTGCTCTAGGAAGAGTTTCAGCTTTGGGAGCAGCTGAAGCACACAGGACTAACCCCAAATAATTCTGCATCTGTACCAAAATCAAACGAGAGCTATGTACTAAATATAGTAAATTCTGAAGTAATTCTGCCTGGACAGCTCTTTCCATAATAACCCTAATAAAAATTGCTCTGGAGGGTTTGACATTTCTTTACATCAGTGGTCAGCACAGCTGCTTTCACTTAGGGAAATGCCAGAACTCAATTAACAATCCTGGTTAGAGCATGGAGTCCATAATGCATTTCTTCAACAGCCACGTTGGCAGGGACTTCAAACCACAGAAAATTCACACTCCTACAAACCCTGCACTGCACATCCCTACAGCCCTTGCAGTGTTCCTGGAAAAAAAATCAAAATACGGGGTGAGAAATAAATTCTAAACATTTATTAGCAAGTAATAACATTGCTATAAAGATTTTTTAGTGACACTGTGATCTCTTTCTCAAAATGTTTTTGAATATTTCAAGATGACAAAAAAAAGGCAGATTTCTTATCAAAAAACACCTCCAACAATTAAAACACCTCCAGGCATCTTAGGCTGGACCTGAGCCATCAGCATGAATCTGAAGTGGATGCTGAGCCTGGCTGCAAGACCTGGAGGTCTTTCAGGTGAGTGGAAGATGATTAAAGCAGGGGGCTCTGCTTGTTTCCAGAAGTTTTTACAGAATATCAACAGCTGGGAATGCCAAACCCAGCAGGTTTTAACTGGAACAAGGGCATCAAACTGGGAAATCTCAAGCTGCCCCTGCACAATTTCAACTGGAATCTCATAAACACACAACACAGGCATTGAAGGTTTTGATATTGGTTTTCTGCAGCCCTTGAAAGCCTGAGTCACTGAAATCATTATCAAACCCTGCAACTGAAAACCAAACGTCACCACCTGCTGCAAGGGTATTTGATTAGATAAACCCACTCCAGACATAACACCCATTCCTCAGTTTTCCACCATTGCCACAGCCTCCAGAATTCAGGAATTGCTTCCCCAGATCATCTCCTGAGAGATAACAAAAGCATAAAGAACTCTGGGACCACACTGAATTGAGGGTCACAAGAACATGGCCACACTCTTTTGTCTTAAACGTGAAGGTTTTACTAAAAAAATAAACACGAGGCCCCATGTGACTTTGAACAATCCATTTTCTCAATTTTTAGAAAGAAATCTTCTCAATTCCTCACACCCCATTCCACCAGATTTAATAAGAAATATCAGTAAGAACTCAGTAAGGTTATTGAGTTTTACAGTATAAAGGTCCATTAATTTTTAAAAACACAGATCTGGAAGCTGTAAGGCACTAATATTTTACTAGAAATCCCATTATACAGAGTTATTTTTTACAAGACACTTAAAACTTGACAACCACCCATTTATCTCAGTAAAAATAAGATACCCCCACCCAGGTGCTGCTGAAGCAGCAACAAACCCCAGGAATCAGGGCAAAGTTCCCATGTGGATCAGCTTCCAGGGAGGTATCACAGTGCCCTGCTTCAGGTTAACATTTCCACATTTTCAATCTGCTAGCAAACAACACTGCCAAAAAAAAAAGGGCTGAGATCCCTTCCTGATAACCCTGGGAACACAGTGGAGGCTGTTTCTTCAGTGGGAATGCTGATGTGAAACCTCCAGAGTGGAAATATCTATAATTGTTACCTGAGTTTTAAGTTCTTTGTAATCACTGATAATAATTTTATATTTGCTTTAAATCAAATGCTCTCACAATATATTAGAAAACTCACAGCCGTGTTCCTAGACATTAAATAAAGGAGATCTCTCCATTTTTATTTCTCAAAACTGGAGTTTAAATAAATAGAATTACTCTGTAACAGTCTGTGTGTGCTTGCAGTGCAAGGTGCCTCTCACTCAGAAGCACTTGGACAGTGCTGAATATTCCAAATCCAGGAGCTGAGTAATTTAATTGGGCAGGCCTTGCTGCTGGAATTGGGCTTCTTATTCAGTTTTTTAAAAATTAATCTGATGGATTCAAAGATAGGAGTGTCAAAATTTGACATTTTTCTTTCTCAGTGTAAAGATGAAACAGCTTCTGTATTTCAGTTGTTCAGCTGTGAAGAGTGGCAAAGAAACCAGAGTAGTTTAACCAGAGAATAAATCAGATTTTCTTTTAACAACCCCCATCTAGTTTTTCTAAGCAGAGCTAAATTTTGGATTCTGAAAGCAGCTGAATCAGGTGCACAGATGGCTCAAGAGAATAGTGAAAGATTTGCTTACAACAAGGTTAATTTTCATCAAAATGCTTGTCCTTTTAGGAGCACATGCCAGGAGAAAAGCTGCCAACCCTGCTTTCTATTCTCTTGGAGCAGTTTCTCCAGTTTCCTGAAAGAGGATGTTCTTGGCAAACTCAGCTCCAAGGCCATTTTTGCATTGACAAAACATTGTTGCTGAAATCAAACCGGTGATCTGGCTGGGATGGGTAACACCAGTCTAGATAAAACTGCTCAGGTTGATTTTGGGGCACAGAGAAAAGCAAAGCTGACATCAAATATTCAAATTAAAGTGAGCCTTGACCATTAAAATTTTGTTCCCGTCACACACATAACCAGTCTGAGATTGCAAACTGTTAATTAGCAATGACTTCAAGATGCATCAAAAATCAGCTGCCCAAGGAAGAAACCAAAACCAAGCTGTGATTTTTTATATACCAAATGTCCTATTTTAGAACAGCACACGGTGAAGGATGCAAGCTGATACTCACTTGGAAAGAGAAACCCCCCCTGCTTTTCCAATCATCTCCTCATGGTGCAGCACTGCCTGGTTCCACGGGATGCGCAGGAACTTGAGGAGAGTCCTCATCCACCTCTCGGGGTGCAGCACCAGCTGTTCATAGTGCACCAGCATGCACCTCTCGAAGCCCACCTCCATGCACTGGTTGTACATGGTTTCTATGGCCCGGTTCCACTTGGTCAGGCAGTCCCTGTAGCTGTTCAGGTCAAAGCCAGCTATGGTCACTTTCCTGGAGATCATGGAATGCACGGAGGCACGCCCATCCCGCACCATCAGCAGGAACTTGGCATTGGGGAAAATTCTGGCCAGATAAGTTAAGGATTTTAAAGCGAAGGGATCCTTGTTACACAAATAGGGAGCGGGCTCGCCGTGTTTGACGATGATCTCCAACAAAAACGCCTGCATGGCCGAATCCAGCACCTCATCCGTCACCCCGGCCTCGTCCAGGCGGATTTTCTCCTTGCTGGACCTGGCCCACATCTGCTTGACGGCCAGGATCCTGGGGATGACCCTGGTCTCCTCGCCGCAGCGCACGTCGGGGTGCGCGTCCAGCATGGCGCGCATCAGCGTGGTGCCGCTGCGGGGCACGCCGCCGATGAAGATCAGGGGCATGTCCTTGCTGTAGGGCAGGCTCCTGTTGGCGCCGCCGCCACCGCCACCGGGGGCCGTCCCCAGGGTGGCCCCCGCGCCGTCCCCCCGCGGGGGCTGCCCCCCGCGCTGCTCCATGCGGTGGTGGCACTCCATGGCGTGCTGGCCCAGGTAGAACACGGTCACCGAGCTCAGCGCCAGGCACGCCAGCAGCAGGTTCTGCTTCAGCTTCCCCACCATCCTGGGCAGCGCAGAGACGGCTCCTACTCCGAATCGGCCTCTAGTTCACGTGCCATGGGAATGCTAATCCCAAAGAAATTAAGGTCTGGCGAGCGGAGAAAAAAAAAATTTAAAAGAAATAATTAGGATTTTTTTTTTTTTTACAATAAATCAACATAGAAATTATTTTTGTTTTGGGTATTTTGGGGTCTGAAACCTCAAAATATCACCAAGTTTTCTCATTTCTTTTTCAGTTCAGCTTCATAAAATTGCATTATTCAAAAGTAATTTTCATTTCTACAGATGAGAAGGAAAAATAAATTAGATGATTTCTAGTGCATAAGAGTCTCAACAAAACTTTCAGATAGAAAATAGTTTCAAAATCTGTTGAATTCCATTTCCAAGAAGGACTAAGAACATGCCATATTTTATAGCACACATCAGAGGATTACATCAAACACTGGCTTAGATAAATCTTTACTCTGCTGCTGGATGACTCCACTTGTATCTTCATTTTTCCCATTTCCAACAGTTAATGTGGACACAATCATTTACCTGTGTTCCGTAGCTCACCTGCTTTGGGTTTTCAGATCATGATGGATTCAAAGATACTCTTCTTCCCAAAACTGACTCTTCTTCCAATGCAATGAGTACTCTACCGGAATTTTTAAGGACGAGCTGGCTGCTCAGGGCTGAAATAGTTCACTGACACTTGGAATCACAGATGCTTTTAATTGGGAGGAGCTCCAAGCACCGAGGTAGTGCCAACATTGTAAATGACTGGCTTCCCCCAGGCTTTTCCATCTCTGTCAGCACTGCAGGACACATCCCTGAGTGGAGAGGAGCCTTCTGCCTGCTCCCTTCTTCTCTCCAAAGCATTATCCACTTAACCTTTTCCTCCTAAAACCCAGCTGGTAACTCAGAGATTCCTGTTTTGAGCCAGGCTCTCCAGCCCTGTGCCTGTTTTATGGGAATGTGCAGGCAGGCAGCAGCCAGAGGACAGGATTCCCTCTTAGCAGTGGGGAAAGGAAGGGAATTCCTCCTGCAGGAATCTGTCACTGCAGGGTTTTTGTCTGGCAGGGCATCCAAGAGAAGGTTTTGCCCTTCACATTAACAAAGCTTATTCCAATCAACAGCTGTCACAATATTCCACTCATAGTTCAGCTTTTAGTTTCTGTTACCAGAATTAAACTCAAATATAACTCAACGATTAATTCCCTTCTTTTCCTGTGAAGTGGCCAACACTCTCTGGCCAGAACACCACTCACAGGAACAATTCATCCTCTGTGTCAGGTTTCATTCTACTCACGTACCTCTCCTTGCTTTAACTGCACCTTCCATATAAAAACATTAAAAAAAAAAAACAAAAAACTCAAATTCCCAGAAATTTAAGTGGAGGACATCTGAACAGTGCTCAAAAAGAAGATAAATCACAGCACCAAAAGTCAAAGTTTCTCTTCTGAAAGATTCAGCATGCAGACCTAACTTGAAATTAGTGAAGGGGAAATTGTTCTGCTTAAAACTAACAAATAATACAGAATCTTTTTAAATTCTTTAGATACAGTACCCACTGGAGAGAAGAGCTAGCATAAGTGAAACAGCATCTCAGCACAGAACACACAAGCCCTACAAATATTTACACTTCCTATGATCCCTACCATTACTCAGCTTGAGTAAATTCCACAAAACTAATTTCCTCAGGAAGAAAAAAATAAATCCCCCAAAAAAACCTTCCAGTCTAAAACCTACTCCTTGAAGATACACCAACATTCCCCAAAGGCAAGAGTTAGGTAGGTAATCACTGGAGAAAAACATACCAAGATCAAATTTAAGATTTATATTAGAATATCACTTCAACCAAAATAAAATAAACCCAGCTTTAACAACAAAGGTGAACAACTCTCAGTATTGGAGGAAAGCTGGTGATTGAAGGCTGAAATCTTTAATTCACAGGTTGGGTAAAGCAAGTGATGACTCCCTGTGGGCACAATTCCAGCTCTGAATTCCAATTAATGCTGCAGACTGTGAGGAGGTTTCCTAACTTTCTGTGAGTACTGACTCACCTACACCACCAAAATCCCACCCATGTGGCAGAAAGCCCACATCAATCACCCACAAACACTGTCATTTGATGCAGTAACTTCTTTTGGGAAGTTCAAAGTTGCCCAAGGCTGCAAGACCATAAAGAATCAGGATTTAAGTGTCCTACAACCTTCTGTCCTGGCTTTTTACCTGGAACATGCACTGCCATAAAGACCAGGGCTTTGTGCGTCAGGAAAACCAGGGAGGAGCAGGCAGAAACAGCTCCTCTCACAAAATTCAATTATTCTCCAAGCCAGCAAACTCCTTTCTGTGCCTGAAGTTCCAAGGAAAGCTCTTTGGGATAAGGATGACATATGGAAGTTGCTGCCCTTCTGCAAACAAACCCCACCTTCCCCTCCTCCCCATGAGTAAGTGCTCTGGAGCACATCTGTCAGCCTGAAGGATTATAAAAGTTATTATTGCTCTGCTGTTAACAGGAATTAAATTGACAGCGTTTCAAAATCACAGCAGGGCAATCAGCAAGCCCTCGGCAGCGTTTAAGCTGAGCTTTGAAATGCTGTGGGGTTTTTAACCTGAGAAGAGCAAAGTGCCACTCACCTCACAAGCACAGACAGCTTCCATTAAAAATATCCCCAAACAAACCCCACAATCACCCAAACAAACACAATCCCCCCACACAAAACACGAGTTGAGGAAGTTGTAGGAGGCTACAATGGTAGAGAGGCCTTTGGCAGCGAGTTTCAAGTGCCAGGAAAAAAAAGAATTCCCATAAAAATTTATGTGGTACTAAAAAAAAAAAAAATAAAAATTAGGATCTACAAGTTTCATCACAAGACAGTGCAGCCAAGCAGAATTGTCTGTAAGTGAATTTTCTGCCCAGAAAAGTCAGGCCTATGAGTCAGCCCCAGATGATGTTAGCACAGCAAAACTGACTGCCCTGCTTTGTTTCCTTCTGCACACACTTCATTCTCCTGCCCTCCCCTTCCACGCAGCAGGTCAAGGCCTTTTTCCTCAAGTTCATCCAAAAAATGCTGAAAATTTTTAGCTTAGTCAAGAGGCAAGTCATCCATTTGTATTTCATGCTCGAACAGTTTGGGCTTTGTTGGTGTTTCAAACATTCCCTGCCAGAGGAATAAAAAGATGCTCCATTCCCAGGCAGTGACAAGGAATCCTCTGGAGCTCCAGGGCTCAGCCTTTCTCTGGAGGCTGCAAAGGGAGCACCTCCCTTCTCCTGTTCAACCAGAGCTTTTCCAGGGCTAAATTGAGAGGGCAGTGACAGTGGCATCATGCATCCCAAAATAAAACACAACCCCAAATATATAGAAAGCATTTTTCAGTTATTAACTTGTCCTTGCTTCCATGGCCTGAACTCCTGGCTCAGATTCCGACCATCAGATCAGAATCTCCTTCTAGGAAGAGCACAGCTTAGATTTTATGGGATTTGTTTTGTTCCTGATTTGTTCCAAGTGCAGTGAACAACTTTCCCTTACAGTTCCCACTGCAGGAACAACAGAAATGTTTTCACACATCTGCATTCCCTTGAACTTAGGCTTTTCTGATGGGTTGGCTTAAATCTAAAGCTCTGATAAATGTAAAGGGCCAGAGTTTGAGCTCAGCTCTTCTGGAGAGCTTTGCTGGGAGGAAAGGTCACACACAGCTCTGTGTCAACAGGGCATGAGGCTCCACAGGCATCCTCAAAACAAAGAGCCAGAAAAAGGAGCTTTTTGTGCCAAAAAGTAGGAGCAAAAAGAAGTAGGGGAAGAGCTCATACCATTGGAAAATTGTCTTCCCCCTCCTGTCTTCCTACGATTCCTTTTCCTCTTCAGGAGATCTCAATCCCTGATTGTCTGGGGCTATGACAACACCCCCCCACTCCCTTCCCAAGGCTTTAGGAGCAGAGTCCAAAATACTCAGGCAGAAACAGAAGATTCTGATGCACAGCCTGACTACTACACCCAAAACTACAAAGGAAATTCATTTTACAGTGGCTAAACTGAATGGAAAAATATCCCAAAGTGCTGTTATGCATTGTCACTCTCTTGGAGAAGGAGAAATGAGAATGCTCTTAGGACTTCATAAAGTAAATGTCAACTCTATCAGTTTCTTCCCTGCCTCTTCCTGCACCCTTCACTTTTTCTCTCTTAAAAGAAATACTGGAAAGGCAGCAGATACTGGGAATTCTCAAGAATCACCCTCAAAACAATACACATTTACAAACTGAAGAGGTATTTCTTACAGGAACTTCTATCCTAAGCTCTTTCAGCATCCCTAAATGAAAGTTTAAGGAAGGAATCCCATAAAAGCTTTCCTTCAAGGAGCTGTTTGACTGTGGTTTTTCCTGTGTGTTCACCACAGATGATTGCACATGATAATGGCAGAGCACAACTCCAGGGAACAGCACTGAAATATCCACACAACACCACTGCCAGAGCCACCCAAACCACCAGAGCCTCATTTAGCAGACTGCTCCCAACTGAATTTGGGTATTCAGGAAGCATTTTTATCCCTCTGCACAACCACCCTAATGATTTCCCCAAAACTGGATCTGTGCTACCACAATTCAAGGATCAGAATCTGCACAAGGAAGCAAATCCCAAGCAAAAACTTGAAGCTAAAAATAGAAATCACAAAGTCTTGAGTTGCAAGTCCATCTTTAGCTATTTAAGCCCTCGTGGACTTCAAACCCTGCAGCTGTTTGCCCCAGATTTCTCCTCCCATTAATCCTAGAGTTAAAAAAAAAAAGGAGTAATTTTTATTCACCTCCACAAAGCAACAAGGAGTCCACAAATAAATAAGGAGTAAATCACCTGGCATGAAAACATCTGGAATGAAAGCCAGTCAACTCCTAGAATGACAGAACAAAGTTGGACAGGATTAATATCAGGGAATGCAGATGTGGGAACAATTCTCCCCTATAGCTCACACTGCAGGAACCACAGAAATGTTGGTCACACATCTGCATCCCTTGAACCTCTATTTTCTGGCTGGTTTTTTTTCTTTTAAATCTAAAACCCTGAAAAATTTAAACCACCAAATTAACCTTCATTGGCACAGACTGCTGAATCTGAAGTTTCCATAGCAGGGAATAAAACACACAACTGTGGAATCATTTCATGATTTCTATTGCAACCACATTATAAAGAGTAAAAAAAAAAAAAATGCTCTTACTTCTGCATTTCCATTTTGCTACCCAAGCACTCAAAATTCAACACTTTTAGGTTTTTCAACATTTAAGGCCTCAAAAATCACTTTAAAAACCACACAATTAAAAAGTTCTGCTTCCAATGAAAGAAAATATCTTCATCCATTCTGCTCTACTTACATCTATAATATATACAGCAAATTATCAGGATTTGCATAGACAATGGTCAAAAAAGAGTTACCAACGTGCCCCTGGTTATGCAAGAACAAACAGTATTTGTTAAGTTCTACAGTTCCTGCTGGAGAACAATTCAACAAAAGGAATTTTACTGGCGACACACAGAGGCTTCGAGCTATCTAAAGTTATGCATAAAAGAAGAAAAAAGGGAAAAAGAGAGGAAAAATGTCACACTGAGAGCAGACGAGCTCCTGTTCCGTGCATTTCTCTGTGTGCTCCTCAGAGGGATTTCAGCACTCCGTTATACACTGAGGTACTGCAGAGAATCAAACTCCTTAATACCAGCAAACCCATCCAGATTCACAAAAAACCCCCTAAAAAACTGCACGGCATATTCACAAAAACAAATGCAAACAGCAACGGCGACAGCAAACCCACTTCCAGCTAAGCGACAGATTTAATCTCCTGCTATAAAACTGTGAAACTATAAAATCGATGGGGCTTGGAACAGCCTGGTCTATAGGGAAGGTGTCCCTGCCTGTGCAAGGAGACGATTGTCAGGCTCGCTGCCACAGCTGTCCGCAGGTACAAACCCCGCGCTCCAGCGCCGGCCCCGGTGCCCCCCGGCCCCACCGCGGGCACTCCCGGCCCTCCCCGACACCGAACAAAGGCACCCGGAGCGCCGGGAGCCGCCGCCGCCACTTCTCCCGCCCGCAGGGAAACTTTGCGAATTACCCGGCTGGGCTCGGCCGCGGGG
>VZUA01000033.1:1178-27865 GCA_013401035.1 Horornis vulcanius | reverse complement strand
CTGTGGTCCCTTCCAGCCTTATCCATTTTGGGATTCTGTGAGAACAAGAATTGGGAATGACTAGAAAACTCTGGGAAATGGCATGTTTTGCACTGACGAGCAAACATCATTGCTCCTCGTGTGTGGCACCATTGTGATTATGCCTAACATGAGTTGTCAGTGTTCTGAAAAGGAGACTTGAAACCTACAGGCAAGTGTGAGTCCCTCAGCTTTATTTGGTGGACAAGTAATGTTTTATAACTTTTCATAGCATGCTGGCTCCAGGTAGAATGCATCAGTGTGACCATGCTTGATTTCCTATGGATATTCCTTCTGCACTATCAAGAAATGCTTTCCTTTTTATCTTTTCTTTGTTTATTTTGAAAAGAAGGGATCTGAAAAATTGTAAATCGTGTCACTTGAAGATTTTGGAGGAGGTTCAGGTGTGTACTGTGGGTATCTGTATGTCCATCTCTCTTAGGGCAATACATTTTTTCTTTCCAGCCAAAGATGCTTAGCCAAGGTCTCTGTCATTGAGAAACTAAGCCATGTGCTTTGCTGGCCACAGGAATAAAATACTCCTGACATGATACTACTCTAGTCCTTTTGGCAATATCACAGTTGAATCAAGTTGAGGAAGGACAAAACTGGATTTGTTTGGGGTTTTTATAAAGGGAAAAAAAAAATCTTTCCCAGAATCATGTGAATGCTACAAGCTGTATACAACTGACCCTTTTGCAGGGATCTGAAAGGGAAACTGTCCTCATCAGTTCATCACCCTGAAGAAAAAATAATAATTTAGTGTCAGCCTTGTTGATGTGAATACAGTCAAGGAATAATAATCTCAGGAGGAGCAAATCATGCTCCTTCCAGTATTACTTTTTGTAAGTAAAGCTTTCTAAAGGAAAGCTAATTTCCAGAGAATCAGTTTTAAGCACAACTTGTGTATTTGACAGTTTTTACTTCTGATTTTATTGAAAAGCACTTGAAACAGTAAATCTGGCCTGACTGCTGTCATGGCAGAACCAGCCATACAGCAGATTTCTTCTTTGTCTTGCCTCAGTGGCTGCTGGCTAAAACAACACAATTTCTGAAGTTGACTGTTTTGGGCAGATCTTCCTTTCTGCTGCCCTGACAGCATCTTTTCTTTTAAATGTTGTTCTTGTGGTCTGAGAATAATTGGAGCTTTCCTTTTTTTCTTCTGGCATTTGTGTTTTGCAGTTTCTCTGTGTACACAGCTGGGATGGGAGATTAGAGCTGGCTTGCCTTGGAGTTGGCTGGTCCACTGCTCCACAAGCTTCCCCACTTATGAGCTTTCCAAGAAAACAGGCTCTTCCAGTACACCAGGCATCAGCAGTTTGCAGTTTTGACCTGAAACTGTTGTGTGTTCCTGCACAAGCTTTGGTGCTTGTCCCTTGCAAAACCACACTTTAATCTTGCCTGCTTCATTTTATCTGTGCTGGTGGACAGGAAAGTGGCTGGCAGGCCCCGGACTAAGTATGGGTCACTAAACAGCCTCTGTGTAAGTTTTGGGGGGAGATTTGCACTGTCTGGATGGCACCACCCTGTGTGTGTGGTAGCCTGTAATTTTGAGGGCCTGGGCTGGGTAGCGCTCAATGGTTAAAATAAATGCTGTGCTGCAGTTAGCCACCCTCTCTGTGCTGTGTGCTAGTGTCATCAGCCTGTAGCTGTTGTGGATGAAAGGCCTTCTCCTCGTGGTGCTGCATCTCTGAGTGTAAACACTATTGCTCCTTTCTTGTGAGCCTCAGGTTCCAGGCACAGATGGGTCTCTGGGGGAAACATCTACAGTGGTGTGTGTGATGTCTGTCACAGACTGTAAAGAGGCTGCATGGCTGACAGTGTGTGCCGCCCCCAAGCTCTGGAATGTTTCTGCAGTTCTTTAGTACCAGGCTGCTTGAGTAACGTTGATTTCAGTTCCTCAAATTTCACTTTAAATTATGGAAATGTCTCTCCTAAAAAAAGTGTCCTTTCCTGTCCATATCTTCTATTAATAAACCACATTGGGATTTCACTGCGCCAGAAATGCTGCCTATTTCTGTGTAGTTTTATTATGATTGGAACAGATCTGGAGAGAAAGACCCAGAAATGGGCTTGTTTCATGTGGACTTGGAGCATTCCTGTGCAAACTTCTCCTGGATGAGCTGTCCTCTGGCTGCTTTCTCCTGGCTTGCATGGCCAATGCCAGCATGTCTTTTGCAGCAGGGATGTGATTACTCTTCAGACTGCTGCTTCGCCTGAAGGTTGTTCATCTTCCTTTGGGTTTGCTAAGCTTGGTGTTGTCTTTCTGTCCCTGCAAAGACTTAGCCTGATGAAATAACTAGCAAGGAGTAGTGAAGGCAGTTGCTGTGGGTTTATAGCTAGGTGTTGGATTTGAGGAGTGTGTCAGTAGGAAGTTCACTGTGATGTTCCCTGGGTGCTGCCAACACGTGTAATCACAAGTCCTGTTGGATGCAGGATGCATCTTTGAGGGTGCCTTTTTTGGCTGTGGGATTGGGATTGCTTATTTCTCAAAATCTTGAGAAATAACTGTGAAGCAGCTGTTGTCAAAACAGAAAACCAGCTCTAAATTACTAAGCTGTGTGCTCTTTCTTGCCCTTTTGGTCTTTTTACCAACCTAAGGAAACTTTTTTGAACCCTTCTCCCAAGTCCAGTATAAATGCCTCTGGCAGATCAATAGTAGCAGCTTGGGGGCAGTGGAGCAAGGACTGAAGCAATCTCAGTATAAAGTTTATGGTATCAATTTGCATATGAATTTTGTAATGAATTACTATCACACAGGATATTTAAAAACTGGATGGTTGCAACCAACTTGGTGCCCTGGATCTGGCCAGTGGTCTGCTTCCCCCTGTGCTAATGACCCTTTCAGGGTGGTCTCATCCCAGTTTTATTATTGTGGTAAAGGTGGCTGGACAGGGTTACCTCTTCTGTCAAGATTACAACAAAGGGCTGTACCTGGTGAGCAAATCTAGCCAGGTCTAAGCTGACCCTGTCTCTTACATCTGTGTGATGCTGTGGACTCTGTCACACCTGTAGCAGTGCAAAGTGGGACTTAGTGGGGTTCTATGGGCCAGTGGTGAAGTTATCAAGTTACTGGAGGTGTGTTACAAATTACAAGACTTGGCCAAGGGGTAGAAGTAGAGTTTTCTCAAGGGGATCTGTCATATTAAGCACTGCTCTTTCTGATCTCCTGAACATATATAGGAATTATTGAGGACAGGTCTTAGGATGGCTCCTGAGACCACAGTTTGTGCTAGAGGAGTTGGAGAAATTTAGGAGGTGTATTTGTCTTCTCCCTCTCAGCAGCATGCTGTGAACAGCAATCTGCTACCCCCTGCAAGCTCCTGCCCCAGAGCCCTGCATTCCCTGCTGATGCTTGAGCTCTGTCTTGGAGCCAGCACATTACTGCAGGTATCAGAGGTGTCCAATAGTTGAGGTGAGGAGTTACAAGCACCTGGTGACCCTGATGATGAAGTGAGATATAGAAGTGCTGTTCCCTGTCCTGCTTCCTGCTGTGGGGTTCCCTTGTTAGAGGTGGCAAATTCCTGTTGATCCCAAGGTCTCCAGAGGAGAGTTTCTCTGCATTCTCCATTTCTTTGCTATTCAGGGTATATCATTGATGTCCTCATCCTCAGAAGCAGGGAGAGCTCCTGCTGCAGGTGACGGAGGTGACCTCTGTGGTCATGGTAGTCTAAGATAACCCCAAGTCCCAGCTGGTCTGGCAAGAACATGTATCTGGCCTGATCTGTGGTCTGACCCATCTCTTCTTTGGATGAAGGCAAAGAGACAACTGAGCTGCTTATTTTATCCTTGCTTCCCATGTTCCTGCATTGTATGATTTCACTTGTGCCTATTGTGTCAAAGTGATGCTTGAACATTGGCAAAATGATGGGCCAGCATCCAGGCTGGGGAAAGGAGCATGTGCACACATCCAGCTCATCCAATGGGCTGGAAACACACCCATCATGTGAAGGGGCACATGAGATGTGTCCAAGTGCAGGGTAGAGAGAGATGAGCTGTTGCAGTATAAAACTGATGTCCCCATAACCAGCTATGTGACCCCTGATCAGTATTGGTGTAATTAAACAGTGTGGGAGTGCATTACTGGAACATGTGAGCTTAAGTAATGTGGCCATCCTAACTATGCTCTTTCTGGCTTTAAAACAGTTGCCTTTATCATCTTTAGTACCCTTACTGTTGTTTTTGAGGTGATAGAATCTACATTCAGTACTGTACATCTTTGAAATTAATTGTAGTGCTTGAGAGTGAAATGCCACTTGGAGGCCCAGGCTAGAGATGCTTTCTTTTTGTGGCAGCTGATTGACTGTTCTGGCTAGAAGAATGATGATTTAATGCCACTGGAGGGAAAGTTGGCTGATGTCACAAGGAGTTTCCTAACACTTCTCTTACACTAATGTAAACATCTTGCAAGAGAAGTGTAAGAGGGTGGCTCCTTAGAGACATTTAATCTGGATTGAATAAAGGGCAAGAGGTATCCATTAGGAAATGTTACTGCGCTGAAATGGCCCAAACTGATTGACAGGACTTTTCATCTTAAATTGAAGTTTGCTCTGGAAATCATGTTTTTGAGGTGTTCCTGCATAGGCAGTTTGACATGTCAAAATCCAGAGGCTGGGAAGCATTGGACCAAAACGTCCTCCACAGAGCACCAATAATAACTGAAAATATAACTTTGGCTGGAGTTGCAGAAAGCTTTGTTTCATATTGTATAAACCAAAAACTGCTCCCAGAAAAGCTGCTGCATGTTGGGAAAGAGAAAGCAGCCATCCTGAAGATGGCAGTGATGCTCTTCTCAAACAAGCCCTATTTACTGGCTGAGTGCCGCTGTTCTTTGAGAGTGACTGTCCCACCCGCAAACTCTCCCTCCTATAAATTACTGCAATATTGCTTTTCCCTTCAAAGACTCAGTGATCCATTGCTCTCTTTATTTCTCTCCCCATTTTGACACATTAACACAACTTGCTTCATGCTCTGGCTTTGCAAATGAGGAGCAATTGAAGTGGGAACATAATTGCGTGTCTGCTCTCAAGGAGGGAGCGCGTTTGGAAACAGAATGGTCCCGGACTCCAAAGTTGTGCCTCTGCTGATCTGCAAGTCTCGAAAGGATTTTGAAATATGCTGTTAATCAAAAACTAATTAAACATTTTAATTAGTTTTTACAGCGTGGGTTTTGTTAGAAGGCTCTCTCTAGGTTCTTGTCATGGAAAGCTCTTGCTCAGGAAGCAGAGCAGGAGGGTTTCAGTCAGTTGCTTAGCTGAAGGACACTCAGCCTCACAGGCACCATCATCTTCAGTGTCTGTCCTCTTCACCTATAGCAGGGAGAGCTGTCTCTTGTCAGTGAGGCTTTGGGAATGATGCTGTTCACAGTAAATCGGCTGCTTCCCTCCAGCTGAATGTTGCTCCATACTTGGCCAGCTCACAGCCCCTCCCATTCTTTGGACTCACATTTGCCCTTCAGGTCTGAGTCCTGGTCTCTGCAACCCCCAAACAGCCCCTCAGCAAAAGGATGGCTCATCTGGGGCTTGGAACTGGAAACCCTTAAAAGAAAGATCCAAAGGGAGAGCAAGCCCATCCCACCTGCTCAGGGGATAGATTTCTTCTACAGTCTAGGGAAGCTGGAGATCAGACCAGGGGAAATTTCTGTGGTCTGAACCTAGATGAGCATTTACAGTTATTACTATAAAGGGCTCTGTGCATCTTGTGTGTGTACATCTCTCTCATCACCTCCTGTGCCGCTCTTGTCAGCCCTGTAGGGTTACAATTAAATCTTTGCTGCAGGTAAGGGAGGAGCTGATACTGGGCACTGCAGGGATTTATTTAGCCTGCTACATCTCCCTCCCGCCCCTTGGCTGGGGCTTTTGCTGGATTCTTCAATATGTCAATAGCAACAGCCACAGCTTGAGACTACAGACAATGCAGGGAAATTTCTGGGGTCTGATTAGCCTGAGGCTAGGAACATCCCACACTCAATTTCTCCTGTAAAGGAAGAGTCTAGCTCTCTGAATCTTCACTGCATTTTCGAGTCTGAGCAAGCAGCCAAGGCTGTACTGAGACGTCCAGAGAGTGACTCTGAGGGGCTGTGTAAGGGGATTGGAATTTGGTCAGTCTGCTCCGCTTCCTCCTCAGCGAGGCGCGGGAGATGAAGGAGGGCTGCTGGAGCCAAGCACTGCGCTGGGTTTTGGGGACACACCGAGGAGTGGCAGGGGCAGCAGACAGCCTGAGCCCCTCTTCAGACACAGCCTGATGCTTTGATAAACCACACAATACCTGAGCATCAGGGAGCAGGGCTCTGGACTTAAAATAATGTGTGACCAAGTCACCGATGAGATTTGAGACACCCTTTTTAGGGAGATTTTTGTGCAAGGATAACAGATACGCTGATAGGCACGGTGAAGGCTGTAAATGGGAAAAGCAGACAAATTTACATTGCGTGAGTTTCTGGCAGTGCTAATCGAGCTGTATTTCTTCTTCGGGAGAGATTTGGCCACTCAGCACTTCTGTCACCTCCTCTAATCAACAGCCTGTTGCCTGAAATGCCCATTTCTCAGCAGGCAGACAATGCCAGTGCTTGCTGAACATCAACTTTCAAGCATGAGATTTTAATTTGGGCCAGGAGGAAGGGCTTATAACTCTTTAGTAACATCACTGGAAGATCAAAACCAATCAGGATGCGGAGCAAATGCTGCTTCCCACTCCATCAGTTCTGTCAGTGCTTCTGACCATTAGGTGCCATCTCACAGAGGAGGAATTTTTCAGGAAAATGCACAAAAATAATCTGAATTTTTCATAGGGAGTCTGACACAGTGAACAGCAACACCAAATGGGCTGCCCAGGATTGGTGTTGCTAGGTTTGCCGAGTCCCACAGGAATCACTTTCCTCTTACTTTTTTATTTTGCTGTCTGAATCCACCCACAGGAGAAGCTCATTAGGCTGGCTCAATCTGAGTGCAAGTGCTGCAGTGGGAGTGTGTTGTGTTGCATGGTCTGGACCAAAGTCAGACCTTTGCTCCCAGCATTCCTGCTCATGAGCTGGCTGGCACCACTGGTTTGGAGAAAGTGGCATGTCGTGGGGCATTGTCAGTGTATGTGAGTGCTGCTGCTGTACCCCTTGTCTGTTGGTCATGGCACTGCCTGGAGTGCTTTGCTTGCCATGCTTTGATCAGCTCCATGGGCTTGGCAGATGCTAAAGAAACCTGCCTTCTCTTCTCCTCCAGTTCAGCTGTGGCTCAGCAGGGCCCCAGAAGGAACTCCAGCAGGAGCCCCAACAGGCACATTTGACTGGGCATCTCTGCTGAGGCTCTCTGTCCTCTATATTGGCACTGCCTGAACTGCACAGCTGGGGTATTTCTGTACCTCTTTCTTGCAGAAAGAACACTCTCACCCTGGGTGAGACAGTGGCTGTAAATCTGGCACAGCCTGCAGCACGTGGGGGGCTCTCACTAGTCCTAAGTGCTGCCGTGTGTTACTGGACCAGCACTGGCTGCTCCAGCACATCTGTTCTGGTGCCTGGCCTGCGTGCTGCTCTATCACAGAATCACAGAATTGTTTGGGTTGGAAGGGACCTGCCCCCCTGCCCCTTCTACTATACCAGGTTGCTCAGAGCCCTGTTCAGCCTGGTCTTGAACACCTTCAGGGATGGGGAGTCCACAAGCTCTCTGGCCACCTCTGCATACCTTTGGCATTCTTCAGCTTGCACTTTCTCCAGAGGTGTGGGGGGAAAGATTGCTGGGCTTGAGCCTATAACACCCAAGAAATCACTAGGTGGTGTAGGCAGAAGTTTGTGGTTTACCATCAAATTCCTTTGGTGACCTGCTACAGCAAAAGAACACGTTTGGGCAGGAGGTGAAACCATCCTGTGTTGAGGCTGTGGACCTGAGGACCATGATCAACCTTTGCAGCTGTAAGGAGCATCTTTTGGTCCTCCTGTATAAAACCAAGCCAGCTGCTTCCACAGTAAAGCACTCACCATGTTGCTGCCCTGGCAGACTGAAAGCAGAAGGGGATGCAACCTGGGCACACGTAGTGATGCAATGTCATGACTGATTTGTATTAAGGGACCCAGTCAAGGTTGGAGAGCTCTTGCTGTTACAAAATGAGCGGAGAAAATTAATTGAGTAAAAAAATACAAAATAGTAAATGCATCCGACACTGTATGGAGGAAAGAGAAGTAAAGCAGACTGCACATTAATAATTAAACTTTCAGAGAATGGAATAGATCATATTGTATATCAATGAGTCCTGTGGTCTTCCTGTATTCCTTTATACAGTTGCCTTTTAAAAGTGTTTCAGATTTGGTCTCCTGCAATGGGAAGTTCTTTTCTCATTCTACCTTTCTTATATGCTAGAAATACACTTTAATATAGGTTTCAGCACCTAATTTGTATGTTTATATGTGTGTGTGTATATATGCACATATATAAAAATCCAGATATTTGTAATTGACAAGCTATTAATTAAAGCTCCTGGGAGAAAAAAAAAAAAAAAGAAAGAAAAAAAAAAAAGTAAGAAAAGGTAGCTATGGTAATGTTTTTCCTGTAACAAAACATCTGAGTTTAGATAATAATATATTTCTATAATTACTGTAGAAAATCAAATGTTTGTAGCAAGCAAAGTATGTTACAATTGCTTTTCTAGGAATTTAGGAGCTGCTAAGCTCCCTCAGACCTGCAAGCCTTCTAGCCCCGGATTTTGACAGTGACCAGAACAGGGCAGACCAAGGGTGTTCCAAGAAACCCTGCAACAAGCAGTTAGGTTATCCCTTATTTCAGAAAAGTTTCCATTCCTCCCCTTCCCTCTGTAATTAGAGGTTAGCTAATGCCTCTCAAATCATGAGAGTTTACATCTTTCCTGAGACTTCATTTCAAAAATAACATTAAATATTTACTGCTATAACTCTGGTCATGTTCGTTACTCATCAAAATGTCTAATCGTGGTTGGAGTCTTGCCAGGGCTTTGTTATCTTTCAACTTCATCCCGTTTTCCTTCTGCATGATAATCCAAGGATGGGTGAGAGCTGTAGAATGACCAAATAAAGAATGGTAAGTTTGTGGAAATCACTGGAAAGCAACCATTTTTTTTATATATATAGTTTTTCCATTTCACGTAACATTCTGTTGCAGGAGCACAAAAGCACAACACCACCACATTTTGGGGTTGTTTTCCATCCTGGTGACTCTGTGTTGGTGGCAATACTAAAGCAGATTGCCCAGAGGTGGCTCTTTCTGATGGAGCTGCAATGTGCTGCTGGCTCAGAGCCACCTCAGGTGCTGGGGCTCAGGATCTTGGCTGGACCAGCCCCTTCCTCATCCTTCTCATGAGGGTGGTTCTTGAGGGCAGAGCTGAAACTATTGCCCTGCAGAGAGCAGACAAGGGGATCACTGCTGACCCAGGCACGGAGCTGTTTGGGCACAGGGGATTTTGCAGGGCCTGGGCACAGCGTACTGGGGAACCTGTGCAATCTGAGACAGGTAAGTTGTGCCAGTATGGAGGCAGATGTGGCCCTTGTGGGTGACATAGCCACCTTTGGCATAGAGGGGAAGCAGTCAGACACAGAATTCAGCTTTGTAGAGATGCACAGCGGGCTGGACACACCAGGTGTGCTTGGGGATGTGTCTCCAGTCAATTACCAAATATTCTTGTGCTGAAATGGGGCACAGAACATCAATGTCTGATTTTCCTGTGAGCCACAGGCTGGGGCTCTGTGTAACAGGTGAGAGCAGCCCCATTCCTGCCTCAAGGTTTGCAGTGACAGTGGTTCACTGCAGCTGGCAGCTCGCTGGAGCTCAGAACTCTTTGGAGACATCTTGGTCCCTCTGGGATTAGCCCCATGGGGGCTGGACTGGTGTCTCTGCCAGGCATGCTGATACTGGGATGAAAGCAAGGCACTGGGGAATGAAACAGAGCTCTGATGGGATGATACCTCATCACAGACTCCCTGTTTGGAGTTAGTGATGGATGAGATCCTGCTGATAAAGTGTCTACTGTGATATTATCAGGATGGATCTCAGTGTTAAAAGCTGGTTTGATGTGGTGGAGTTTAGTTTCCTTCCTACTCCTATCAGTGATAAGACTGTGATGTTTAGGTGGGATAAATACTCTGCTGTATTCTGCAGCCCGGGCTTTCACACCCACCCCCCCCACCCCCCCCCATTTGCATTAATAGCAGGCATTATAAATGCATTACTGTGTTCAGGAGGGAATTGTGGAGCTGGCAGTTGAGAATTTCTCAGTCTCTCTTGTTAAAGGGAGGCAGCTTTTGCTCAGGCTGAGTCAATATTTAATCTTGGATTTATTCTTTCCTATATCTGCCTCCATGGTCAAAGCTGCTGAATAACGGGGAAAACAAATTTGAACTACTTTCAGAACTTCAGTGAGCACTCAGTAAATATTCTATTTAGAATGGAGGAAGCTTTGCATTTGGAAGAAAAAATCATAGACACTTTCCAATGTTGATAGGTGGATCTTCAAAAAACAAAGCATCTTCCTAACACTACTAATAATACTGGAGTGCTTATTTGTACTTGAGTGCAAATGAAGGTACCTCAGGACCTTTGATTTAAGACTGAGCACTCACATTATGATAAGCTGTAGAAAGGGGTAAAAAATAAGAGAGCAGCTGTTCTGGTGATCAGACCAATGTGATTATTGATTACAGATTAGAATACAACATGTAATAGAAAAGACAAATGAACAATAAGAGCTGACTGGTCATAAAAGGAAGTATTTCAAAAATGATTGTATCCTAATTCACAATTTACTGGTCCCCAGGTGACATGATTTACAGTAGGGCTGCCCACATATAGGGGGGCAGAATATAATTTGTTTGCTTGCTGTGGATGTTCAAACCATACAGTGCTCACATCCAAGAATAACAGTTTCCATTCAATGGACAAAATGGTTAAGGTATGTACCATAGGAAAGCTGTTGGGGAGCAGGGAATTGAGAACAGGTCTCCCAAAGCCATCTCAAACCACCCTAACCATTGCTTAAGATCAGACTTGTCCTCAGGCTTTGGTTATTGCTCCAGCAGCAATTTATCTGAATGAGCGAAGTGCACCACGCTCTTTCCCTTCAGCTGCAGCTGATTCAGATCCTATTACTGTCTCCAACAACGTGGAATTGCTCTTTGTTGGATTCATTGCTGGTGCTTTCCTGCACGCCATGCCGGGGCTGATGCAGCTGAAGCACTGCTGAAGCTTTGGCCTCCACCCCCAACACTCCTGACAGAGTGGCTGAGGTAGCACATAAACCCATCCTCATGCATTTAGATGTCTTCATCAGCAGAGAGAACTGTTTGGGAAGGAGACATTTAAAAATCTCTTTGTTGGGTTTATAGGTTCTTTAAAGCCACTTAGTCATTAGATAGCAGGTTAAAATTAGTCCATACGAGATGAGGCATCAACAGAGTCTTTTCCCAAAGCTCCTTATTAGCATTGATTTTTCAGTCAGGAGAAGAGCTGGGTAGTGGAAGATTAAATTAAGGATGCTGCAGTCGGTGCGGTTTGCCGGAAATGCCTGGCATCTTGTGCAGGCATCTTGTCACGTGGTTTTTCATGATACAAGACCTGAAGATTCAGCAGCAAGAACACATAAAGGTCATTCTCATTTAAGGGTGCTATTTTGACTGTGGTGAACACTATTTTCCCCCCTCTGTCTTTCGTTTCACTGATAGATGGAGGATGACATTCCATGATCCTCATTTTTCAGAACTTAATTTAGCAAATTTCTTGGTGATTGTGGCCTTCAAATTTATAAATTTATTATTTTTTTGCTTAGAAATAGTAGACTGATTCTTTCAAGAAAATCCAATAAGAATTTTTTGGGTTTTTTGGTTTGTTTTTTTTTTTTCTTTGGTTGGCTAGTTGGTTGATTTTTTTTTCAAAAGCCATGTGTGAGGGAATGCTCTGAAAAATGATGAGCTGGAAGGAGGGGATGCATTCCTACTCCTTGTGTCTCACTGCTTGGCTGTTGCAGACCAAAGGGCTAATGCAACATTTTGAAATTGATGGGACTTTTTCCCCTGGCATCCATGGGCAGCAGAGAGTTGGGATGGGAGGAGGCAGCCTGGCCAAGGCTGGAGCATTCCCTGGTGCCTCCACAGGGATCTCTCTCTCCTTGTGACTATGGCAGAATCTAGGTGGCTGTGGTCAGCTGTGTCAGATCAATCTACAAAGGCATGTAGTGATGTAATAAAGGGGAATGGCTTTAAACTGATAGGGAATAGGTTTTGATTAGATATTCATGAGGAATTCTTTACTGTAGGGGTTGTAAGATGCTGGAACAAATTACCCAGAGAATCTGAGGATGCCACATCTCTGGAAATGTTCAAGGACGGGTGTGATGGGGCCCTGAGCAACCTGGTCTAGTGGAAGGTGCCCTTGTCCATGACAGGGAGGTTGGAACTGTATGACCTTTAAGGTCCCTTCCAACTCAAACCATTCTGTGATGATTCTATGATGATGGGTTTATTGCTGCTATTTTCTGAAGGCCAACACTTGAGCCAGCACAGGTTCAGTTATAAACTCATGCCACAGACCCTTGGGTTGTAAAGTGTCTGCAAGACAAGGAGGTCACCAAACTCTGGTTCAAATATATCCTGACATTTTCCATTTTCTTTTTTTCTACACTGGAATCAGCAAGGACTGGATAGCCTGATGTCTGTGTACTGGTGGTGATAAGGTGTTGGGCCATAGAGCTTTATTAAGAAAAACCTGCAGGCCAGTCTGTTTTGCACCAGTGAATTCACCAGAATTGTAACCTTGTGCAACGCTGTAATTAAAAACTTTTTAAATGAGAAGCAATGATAACAAAATATTAATCCTGATCTTTGCCTGATTGCGTATGGAGTGTTCTCCACAGGCATTTTCAAAGTCCTTCTGATGAGTGAGAAGCCCTTTTTTTTGATTGTTTGTTTTTCCTGGAAGCATTTCACAGACCCATTTCCCATTCCACAAGCCAGTTCCAGCCCATACTGGTTGGTCCACACCTTACAGGCTGCAGACCCCTGATTTGGCAGACACTTGGGGATTGGACTAGTGCATTGCATGGAGGGGAGATCTTGGAGGCTGTGGGGGAGCTGATGAGGTGACTCCTCTGAAGGAGCTGGCCTGAAGGTGACCATGGAGGAGTGGCAGTAAGGAGCCACCTCTGTTTATTGATGGTCAGTGTGGTGGGGATGTGCTGAGCCCTATGGGGCTGGTGGTCTCTGTGGAGAGAGGGGAGAATAGCTAAGGAGAATTAGGACAGAGGAACTTGAAATACCAACTGTACGTCCCCTTTTAGTTATTTTTTTATGAGTTCAGACTCTCTTTTTGGGGGATTGTGCAGGTTTCCAAGCCTAAATTTTGCCTTGTGGGAAAAAATGTGTCCCAATTTTTGTTTCTTTGGAGGCTAGCGTGCCAAGCTGGGGTCCTTGAGGAAGATGTGATCGCCTGTCACAGCAGCTTCTTTAGCTCTCCTTCTTCCTTTCCCCAACACCATGTGTTTGAGCACTGCAGAAGATGTCATCAACACTGTAGCAGCCAGTTGCTTTATGCTAGTTGAAGCCATCATTTCATAAATCAGATCAAAAGACAACACTGGGTCATTGTGTCCTGACTAAAGTGATTAAGTAGATCTGTGCTATTAACTGCAGTTATCTTCTGAAAATGTCAGACTTCCTGCCAAGATCTTGCCATGAGTTAAATAAGCATCTGCTGGCTGAGGATCCAAACTCCGCATTGGAGGCAAAAATTTGCAACTCCTAAATAAAAACCCGTGAATCGAGCTGCCCCCGGACCACTGGAACCTTCATCTTGCTGCCCCTTGGTGTTGTAGTTCTGCACAGAAAACTCCTGTGCCTAGAAGTTTTGTATCATCTTTATGGTTTCTTTCCAGCTGAGATATCACACAGCTGACAGTTGTTTATTGAGAGGCAGCAGTGGGAAAAGAGAAGTTCTGAGGAAATTAAATACTCTTTTTAAATGGCATATCTTTTTCTGCATATTCACTCTGTTAATTCAGTGGCTCCCCTAGACATCATGCAAGTATTTTGGCTGTGTCTGAGGGATTTTGGAGAAGGAAAGAACCTTGGCACTGGCTTTAAATGCTGTAAGACAACCGATAGAAGAAATCGCTGCTCTAAGGAGGGAGAACATTTGCCGCATTGCAAAATGGCACAGGGAGCGTTTACTGCAGGCTGAGATGGGATTAACATCCCTGCAGCAGTGTTTTGAGCTGCCTCCTGATTGTCTGGAGATCGCTCAGGACCTGCCGCCCCCCTGCCGCGGCAGCGCCGGCCGTTAGCATTCTTCATCCACAAATGGATGCTGAATCACACGTCGGCCCTTTAATAGTTCCCTTTAGGATCTGAGGACATAAAACATTAGGAAACTTGCAGTGCTGTAATAAAAGCCACTGGGGATGTTTGGTAAGACAAACTATTAGAGGTTTCCTCCTGCATAAGTAGTCTGTGTGTGTATATATATATGTGTGTGTATACACAGTGTTTGCTTCAGATGAAGTGCACAGACAGAAGGTCAAAGCTCACTGCCCTCTACCAGTTCAGGGCAAGACCTTTGATGTTGCTAACGTGAAAACACAACTGATGCTGAATTTTGTGTATTGGGTTTTACTGTTTTCTTAGGATTGCTTTGCAGCCTTATGAGGATGCAGCAGAAATAAAATGCAGAACCTTTACAACTGAAATGCCCTTTACATTGGCAGTGTAAAGGCAGGGCTCCCAACTTTTATTTCCCTTGGATTTTTGAATGTTGTCTTGCCTACTGCACTAAACTTCTCCGTGATCCAGTTAACTTTATTGCTACAACAGGAATATTTCCCTGGTGCTGTGAGGCTGCAGGAAGCAGGTCAGACTGGTGGAACAGTAGGGGAAGGACAATTGAGTTGTCTGGCCTGTGCCTATGTCCTCGCCTGTCACTGTTCCAGAACATTTGCTATACTTACATTGCCTTTGCTTCCAGGGGAAAGATTCAGAATTATGGGTATTTGGAAGAGTGTGTTCACTTATGGGCTGTTGGGCATTTGGCCATTGTCACTCAGTTCCTGAAGTGGTTTAGTGGCAAGGTTCACCTAGGTTTGAGTGTCTGCCTCAGGAAAGGAAGAGCATGTCCTGGCACATCACTGCAAGAGCACCTGGAACAAGCTTTGGAACAATGAGTGTGGGGCCTGGGACAGATGGGGATGGTAAATCCTCCAGCCTGCATTGTGCTAAGGGAGCTCTTCCACACAACTCCTACAGGATTGTCCTCTCTTCCCAGGCGAGGATTTTCCATTTGTGAAGGTAAGAGTGCTGAACTGTGCAGGACACGTTTCTTTCCTGTTAATTCAGTGCTGTGCCAGGAGAATTGTCCCCTAGTGGGCTGGTGTCAGTGGCTCCAGGCATTTCCCCTCCTGGCATGCTGCAGCCATATGGACACAAGGATGCACGCTGCTCTCACAGCTGGTGGTTTTGCTGCAGCTGACTTTTTTCCCTTTAAACTTTCCATTGCCTGACATAATACTCAAGCTCAGAAGCAGTGTGGCTGTGATGATCCTTTGCTTGTTGGCTGTAAGAATTTATTTGCTTGTTTATCATCTACTTGTAATACCTTAAACCCAAGGTCAGGACAAGAAAAGATTAAAAAGTCTGTTTTATAGTCTCATGTAAATACCAGGGCCATCAGTGGCATTATCCCAGTAGGATGTTAGACCTCAAATTCTTATATTCTCGTATTGTTGCATAACTTTGTCAGTGTTTTCTGGGAGTGAAAACTGTTGTGTCACATCCTCAGCTGCTACAAATTGGCACCATGCCATTGAAGTCAAAGGGGGAACAATAATTTACATCAACTGAGTTTTCTGGCATTGTGAATTGATGAAGAGGGGACCCGAATTGTTTCCCACATGCCCTATACTGAGTGACCTGTTGTGTCCAGCTTCTAGATTTATCATTTTCTTGTGCAACTTGGCAGTTTCAATGTAACCCCTTCTCTCCATTTCCTTCTGCCAAAAGCAAAATGAAAGAAATTAGCCAGGTCTACGTTGCTCTGGATGCATCTCAAAATCCCTTGGAAATAATGTCACTGCATTCTAGTGATATTTGGCGTGCATTTTTTCCATCCATGGTTTATGGCTACTAATTATGGGCTTTTCAGGCCATTGCACAGGGCTGTCTCTGAAGTACTCTCAGAAGTACTGAATATCTTAAAGTAAGTAATTCATCTCCATTACAATTTGGGGTGACAGATGCTGTTTTGTGAAATATGATAAAGAACCCCAAAGTTCAGTGGTAGATGGGGGCATCATTTTTACATCATGGCTTTTAACAAAGAAGGGAGTATATATATGAGTGTGGGTAATTTCTTCTATTTTTTTCCCACCTGTTTCTCTGGTTTATCATTTACATATCATCTCCAGTAATTTTCCTGGAGGAACTTGTTTCTTGACCATGGAATTACTTTTAGCCACATATTTATTTCCTTAAAATCATTTGTCTACCACTTTTTTTTTTTCCTGCTTCCTCCCCTCAGTTTCTTTGTTTGCCACAGAATCATTCCTAACCTCAAACATTAATGATATCTAAGGGAAAGTATGAATTGGGTGCAAATTTGCCAGATTATTACTGACTTCTCTGACAGAGGGAATGGAGAACATTACTCATGAGCTGTGAGTGTTCTTTAGCCTTTTGTATGAGTGAAAGTGCTTTTTAGTGGGTCAAGGAACTACAGTGATGGAGCATAGATGGGGCTTGGACACATAGGTATGGAGTAGGGTGAAGTAGGGGTGCCAGGATCTGCACTTTAGGTAAAGGTTTTTATTACTCTGCACCTTAGTGGCAACTTCTCACCTCTTTCATACCAAATTGTGTGGCAGTTAAAGGGAAGAGCAAAGAAGAGCTTGTTTCTCTCAAGCTGCTGGTGTCAAATATGAGATCTCCCAACACTGGGCTGACAATGGGGAGAACATACGCCCTCTGATGTGGTCAGGCAGAGGACAAGGCCAAGAGAAATCTGCTTTATTTCAGCCTCTCTTACCTGGTTGATCTGAACCTCATCACTATTTCAGCTGAGAGACTGAGACACTGAAACATTGCATGAGAACCTGCATCTCTACAGGTATCTTTGTTGAGAGAAAGCTGCAGTGTTTCCTACTCAAGCTCAAGTATGCTTGGGGACTCACCAGTTCCAGATATGCTCAGCTTGTGAAGTATTGAGTTATATTTTTTTGCATTCAAATTGTGTGCATATCATATGCTGTGGGAGAAAAGAAGGCAAGTTGTGCTGGGTTTAAAGTGCAGCCTTTTCACGTGCTCCCTTCCCTCCTCCTGTCCTTTCTCTAAACTGGGAGCTCTCTTCAATCTCCTGCCCTTAACCTGAGCTCTGTAGGACACCAGCTAAGGGAACATACTTGCTTTGTATGGTGAATTAATGAGTTCAAATGGTCACCTCACACAGCAGAAATGTGTGGGAAAGAAACCTGTGTCAATGTGAAACATGTGTTTGCCTATCCAGAAGATGAGGCATCTGATTCATAAATCAGTGGCAGGGAGGTAAGGAGAGATGTGTGGGTTTGGTAACAACTGTCAGACTCAAATGGTGCATTTTACTCTTTTTCATCTTAAGTCTCCCAAGAAGATCATATTTTTGACTTACATGTTTTCTCTCTGGTGCTGGCCAGAGCTTAAAGCTTCCAGAAGGTCATTGTGTTCCCATTTCATGTCATCTTGTGATTCCTGGTGATGCTGTGGGCACACAAACCCTTTCAGGACCTGCAGAGTACTCATTTTGGGAAACAAAAACAGGCCGCAAAAGCTGTCTGAGAACTGTGTCTTGTCTGCCCCTCTGGGCAGGTTGAAACTTGGAGTGTGTTATTGCTGCTATGAATGGGACGTGAGGAAATTCAAAAGCTGCTTATGGAAGCATTTCCAGCAAAGACACAGGAATATGTTGTAGGGGAGGATGTAGAATGTATTGTTCTTCTTGTATCAATTGCCCCTTTAATAAAGACTCTGACTGAATTTGCAGTAGCTCTAAACATCAGACAGAGAGTTCTCCCATTGCAATGTAATCTGTAGCCCATGAGGAAGCTGCCTGGGGCAGACAGCTCCTGGAGATGAGGTCTGGGACCAAAATATAGCTTTGGGACTGAGCCTGTAGTTGGCAGACTCTCTTCTCTCCTAGTGGGATTTCATGTTAGCTGTTGCAGCTGTGGATGTTGAGGAGAGCCCCAAATCTCGGTGCTGGGCTTGCCTGTGGAACCAGGTTAAGGTATGAAGAGCTGGCCTAGGTCAGAGAATATAGAAAGAATCCTGTCCATTTTGCCAGAAGACAGTAATTCCATCTGATATTTTAGAAAGGCCTCTGTTTTTACCTTGCTTTAGCAGTAGCTGAGCATTTCCTCTGAGCTGTGGAAGAGTAAGGCTGTGCTGAAGTAATCCACATCATGTCTTCACCCACAGTGCAAAGGTCAGGCTGGTCCTGCCACAAGTCTGCAGTTCCTGTTTATGCCATACATGATGTTCCCAGTCCCTTCAGCACTTGCAGTACCATTCCTGCAGCTCTTCCTTGATAACTAACTCCAACTGGCACAGCTGAGACAGCAGCAGGATGAATCCTTGGAGCGCAGCCAGCTCTGCCTTTGGTTTTGCACTTGTGTCACTGATGCTAAGCCTTTGAACAAGGCCCCTGCTACAGCGTGGGGCAGACACACGCAAGAAGAGCATTCTTGCCTTGTGGGGACAGCCAGAGTCACAAGATCTCCAATGGGCTGCCAGAATGCCAGTGTTTGTTGTGGTCCAAGCCATGACTTGTTTCCTCCTCCAGTGATGCAAACTTGTGTCATTCCCTTTGGTGGCTGAGCGCGTGCGAGGGGAGACGCTGCCCACCCCAGCATCCACCACTTGTGCGTGTGCAGGTGTTTGTGCAAACCCAGAAACGAGGGGCTCAGTGCAAAGATGACTGGGTGGGGTCACTTGGTCCGTGGGCTGCTGGAGCTCTGAACCAGGAGCTGTGGGGAAATTTCTGAATGAAGACCGGGAGAGTGTGGGGTGTGTAGCATCTCATGTGGCTGAGACTGGCAGAGGCTGGTTGTTAAACTTTTCCAGCTGCAATCAAGAGCTTCCCAGCAAGAGCTAAACATTTGCCATAGACATCTGTAAGAGCTGTGGGGAACAAATAGCATACTCTTAACTAGTCTGTGATAAGAACAACACTCCTGCTCCTTGGTTTTGTTGTAGGTGTGCATTTTTTAAGGCAGGACTGTGTGTGAGAGCAGCAGCTGTTGACTTGCATTGCCTTTTAGAATGCTCATAATGGAGAATGCACCTGCATTGCACATGCAAAGGCATTTATCAGGGTGAAGAAGAATATTCTGTAGAAGTTATTATTTTCCAGGGGACACTGATCAGTCTCTTCCTTTTCCTGACAATGCATAGCTCCTTGAAAGCATCAGTCTGTTCCTGTAAATCACAGAAATTCCCACTGAGCAAGGGGAACAACCTCTACAGAAAAAAATTCTGGTTTGGAATAACAAAGCCTTTTTCTCTGTGGAAATCAAAAATTTAGTATGTGTAAATTCTTCCAAAGAGAGTTGATATCTTTTATTTTTTTCTATTTCCCTGCCCCCAGTATTTCCTTGTAATTGAAACTTTCCTAGTGTTTTCCTGGTTTATTAGGAAGATTTCTGGATGCTACAGCAGTAATGGAATTTCCCTGCTTTTGTTTTATGCACACAATGGCATGCAAACTGAAGGTCTGACTTGATATCCTCAGCAAGATATGGGACAACTTCTAAAGGCCTGTTAAAACCCAAGTCAAACTATATGTCTGAGATATTTGGCCCTGTCACCTGCAGCTGTGAGGCTTCTGTGCGCAATAACTCCAAAACGCTGAAAGGGGTGTAGCTATGTCTTAAATAGCTTTCCTGATAGAAACATTTGGCCTTACATTTGGGAGAGAATGTTTCTATAGAGCCAAAGCACCATATGCTTTGATTTGCCATTATATGAGTTGGAAAATATAAGTAGAATTTACATAAACATTTTCTTGCCTGATTGATAAATTTCCCCCTACACACACTTTAAAATACTGGGGGTTTATTTCTTTAAGTCTCAGATCTAATACTTGAAATATTTTTTTTCTAATTCACAGAGGTAAAAAAACCTAGATTGTCTGCTATGGTAAATTAATTAAATTACAGAAAAAAAAACAGAGAGCTGCTACAGGTGCAGAAAAGCTTTCTCTGCCTTCCTAACTTCTCCAGTCTTATTATCAGGCATGACAAATTTCTGACAATTGACTTAGCAGCTTTCCAGCAGCTATGGCCAGTCATTCTTCTTAGTGAAAATCAGCCAATCCTTTTTTAACATGGAATTAATGAAGTGATGAAAATTTACATCAGCAAAGGATTTATCACAGAGCCTTACTACTGAATTAAAGGTATTTATGCTTCCATAAATACCAACCATTTTTTGATAATCCAAGACATGAAGTCTTAATTCTGTCTCTTTATAGTTAAGCTGGTAGAGAATAAGAATGGAAGAGAGAAAAAGAATGCTAATTTTGTTCCTCCACTAAAGAAAAATGATTACTTGAGCAAAAATTATGATCATGCTAATTGATGATCTGAGAAATCTAGTGGATTTATGCAGTTAGTTTTCATTGTGTGCAATAAAAAGGTATTCTGATATTCCTAAAATTTTCTTTTATCTTTACATCTGCTATACAGAGTAATCAAGTGTCAAATGCCAATATGCATAGGGCCAAATGGGCCGATGAATCCTTCTCTTCTTCACTCACCTAGAAGTCTTCATTTCACTGTAACAAATAACAGTCAAAGGTAATTCATATGGTCTGACACCATATGGATCACCTATAGTTTAAATGAGACCTTGAATAACCTGTGTGGTCAGTCTGAACCTACTCAGGAAATCCTGAGTCCCAGAAATAGCATTCCTGAAATATATGCTGGGCAATTATTCATATTTTCAATTGCATGGGTGCAAGCTACAGGGTGCTGCTATTGTAAACTGTTCACAATTCTCTCCTGTTGTGTTAAAAAAAACCCCTCACCTGGATTTGTGCTCTTTCCATTGGATGTTGGCAATGTCTTTGTAATGTATTCCTTGGAAGAGAGGGAGGGCATGCAGGTAGGCAGTGACATAAAGACCAGCTACTACATGTTTTCTAATTAAGCCAGATCAGGAGACAGTGAGTGCTTCTGCACTAATAATAAAGGACAAGTCCCAGATGTCATGACTAAACTATTTCTTGCCTTCTTCTAAGGAAAGAGGACATATACAAATAGTCCCAAAAATGCACGGAGACTTACTGAGAAAGCCCTTTCTCCAGGAATGAATGTTTATTATTTTTATATTGGGGTGGTGCTCTGAAAAGATGCTTCTGATCACCAAGAGAAGGGAGGATGATGTGGGAATGTACCCACTGGCAGCCTGAATTAACTTGGAGTGTGATAGGGAATGCCTGGTCTTGACCATGCAGAGTCTCATGCAAGGTTCCACTGCCTCACTTTCTTTTTGTTCCTCAAATAAAAGCAATCACTCTTCATATGAACACATGAGATTAGAGGTGAGTATTTAGCAGCATTAATTCATGGTCTTTGTGAGAGCTCATTCCTTCCTCACCCCACCCCAGAGTGTTTAAACCTTCTCTCTGCCAAAATATAATAAATTGCAGGTCTGTCCCCTAACGATTCCTCATCCGGGAAGCCAGGGATGGGGGCAATTTATCTCCTAACGATTAAACCTGCCGAAATAAAGGGTGAATTGCCTGAATCAAATTACTGCCTATGCATTATTCAGCCACCTGTGGGGAGTTCTGCAGGAGAACAGAGAGTGCCAGCATCCCAGATGGGGTGGGTTCCTCTGGGATGGGACCCATGCCAGTCCCTGTGGGGAGTCGTGGGGCTGTAGGTGGCAGCAAAGGCTGCAGGATGGGAAGGCGTAGTCAGAGCTGGTTTCAGGGACTCCCAGGGAGATGGTGTGTGGGTGCATGATGCCTCGAGCTCTGCAAGGCTGTAGGAAGAGGAAGAGTTCTCACCCCAGGTTGGGGCTGAGAAGACATGAGAGAGGATCTGTCCTGCAGTCAAGAGGAGTGTTACAGGGAGAAGGTAGAAGAGAACTCTCTGCTTTGTGTGTGCTTGACTGCCCTGCCAAATCCCACCTGTGCTTTGCTCTTGTCAGTCTCTCACCTGGCCCATGTAGAAGGCTGGTGCTGTGCACAGTGGCCAGAGGGCTTTGCTTCCTCCCCAGGTGCAAAGGGGCAGGAGGGGACGGTGGAGAAGGCACAGCAAATCATCTGTCATGCTGTTCTGCTTTGATAGTTGCTAAATGATATTTTTTCCCCAGTTTTAATTTTAGTGCCCAACTGGATATACAGATGTTAAAATTTTGGTTGTGAATGCAAGTTATGGAGTCTCCCCTGTCCTGCACCTGTAGTGTCTCAGCTTCTGTGGCTGCTTTTCCCCTGTCTTCTCAAAGAGCCAACATGTGGGACAATTCTATGGTGAACACTCTGGTATTTGCTCCTACAAAATACAGGGTTCCTAGTTGAACTGGGACTGATGATCATGTGTCACATTTGGCACATGAGGGTGCACAAGACTTTCTGAAGCATCACTCTTGGCCATTCTGGTTTAGGGGTAAACTCTCCTGGCTGTCCTGACTGATGGTTCAGCTTTGGTGCATTAACCCCATACTATACCTTCCCTGCAGGGTAACCAAGCTCTGAGCCATCTTATTTAAACTCAGTGGGTTGAGAGATGCAGGGGAATATATCCAGATAAATGCTCCTCAGTGAACTCAGATGTTAGCCTGATGCTGACCATGGTGTTCCTGGAACTGCTGCTGGGGAGCAGAGGGAATTTACCCACTTGTACAAACTCTTCCCTGAACTGCCAGTTGCAATGCTCTAGAAAACTGAGCATGGGCTGGCATGTGTTTTTGATAATATGAAAAGCTGTGTTTTCCTCTTGGACAATCCAATGAAAGATCCACATCCAGTCTCGAGCAAAATCACCTTAAATTTTTTCTTTAGTCTCCTTCTAGCTTTAGTTTATGTAGGACTAGGGCAGAGGGTGTGCACAAATGCTGGGAAGTGAGAGCTGCTGTGCTTTCACTGAAGTAGCATTACTTGGCAGGCTGAGTGAAAGCCACCTTTAAGCTGTGCCAGCTGGCTATTTTGAGTCTGGGAAATAGGCAATACCTCTAGGGTGCTAAAAGTTCGTGAATTTTCTTTATTTTGATTGCAATACATAATAGAAAAACCAATACCCTTTGCTCCAGCAAGATGTGAGCAAGTTTTGAAGGGTTCTGGCTGATGTCTCTCCACAGTGAAACGTGTCTTCTATTTCCTAGTCTCGAAGTATGGCAAATGCTTTTGGCTGCTGATCAGGATCAGGAAGAGTTTTTCATCCCAAAGCAGTAAGAAAAACTGTCTGACTGTGGGTAAATGAGAAATGGCAGTGCTGTGGGAAGTAGGTTGGCATCTCTGTACCAGGAATGGATGGGAATCTCAAATGGCTGCTCCAGTGCAATGTGCAGCCTCATCCCCTGTGAGTCAGACCTGCCTCATACCCGAATTTCCCTTGAGGAACTCCTAAATGGCATATCATGTCACTGAGACTCATGCAGTTACAAAACTCGTCCTAGCTGAAAATGGGCAAGGAGCGCTCTGGTGTCTGTCACTGAGCCCTTCTCTAACAGCTGGGGAATTGCAGGGCAGGGGTGGGTGTTGGCCTCACATCAGGATCTGTCCTGACTTACTGGAATTGGTTGAATTGAGGGTCGTGCGAGGGCTGGTGAAACTGGATGGGTGCATTGTAGTGTAAGAACAAAAAGAAATGGTATTGCACCCATCAGCTCTGGTCCAGGAATAATGGAGATTCCTCGTTTACAGGATGTGGGACAATTGTTTAATTATCTCAGTGTTTGCTGGTATTTTTCTTCCTTTTTGTCACATTTCAAAGCAGTGTATTTAAAAACAAGGCTGCAGGAGATGGAATGAATCCATGGAGCCCTCATACTCACTCCTGGACTATGGACCTCCACCAACAGTGACCTCCAAGAGCCATTCCCAGGGAACATCACCTTTCCCATCATTATGCCCAAAGGTGCCATGGGATTTTTGTTCACCTGTTCAGAGGGCTTTTGAAGGAGACAGTGAGAGCTAAGGGAGAGCTAACAAATGATCCCTCCTGCTCCTTCTTGCCCTTCCACCAACCTGGGGGCCGTGTGGCTTTAATTAATCAGTCCACTCACGTAGCGAGGCTGACACAAATGGCACCTGCTGTCACCCTCTCCCACGTAAGTGCTGGTGATAAATAGCTTGGGCTTTGCTGGCCAGGGATTCCTGTTGGCCCAGCAGAGATGGATGCTTGTGTCCCTCTCTGTGACGGAGGAGTTAATCATGATGAAGAGTGAACATGTAGGGCAAGCAGCTCCAGCCTGGTCTTCCAAGGAGGGTGCTGTGGTCCAGTTCACAGTGAGACTTTACCAGTGGTTTAGGAAGACATAAAAGGTACCAAGTTTTCCCTCATGTGCCAGCAGATGGGTCTGGTGCAGGTCAGTCACGTTTTAAAGGATGTTTTAGGTAACTGCACATGGGAGGCTGGTAGCCCCTCCTGGATGCAATGTGCTATGAGTTCCTCTTCCAGGAGAAAAGTCCTGGCTGGTGCCACCAGGCGTGCAGCTCTGCTCCAGCCTGTGGGAGGCAGAGATATTGCTTCTGCCAGGCAGGACTTCAAGGCTTCTCAGAAGAAATGGTCATTAGGTATATCTTCAGGTCATGCTTCCCCAAAGGGTTTTCTTGATCCATTTAATACATCCAGAGGCATGAGCCTGGGCTTTCCAAGTTCCCTGAATCCACTATTGCTCCTCTCCCTGTCAGTACTGTCTCACTGTGAAATCTCTAAGCTCCCTCCACCATGCAGGTACCTTCTAGGACAGGAGATTCTATGAACAGAAGTGCGAATCACCACAGAGCCTGATGTAAGGTGGTGCAGCAAGGACTGTCTCCAAGCCTGGAATATCAGAAATAGGGTCAATACCATCAGATGGTCACATACTCCTCCCCGTGTTTAGCCAAGGAGATGTGCTGGTCTGTGTCATGCATCTACATGGCTCTAAGGCAAATACTTCTCCCAGCACCTGATCTCAGCCAGTGCTCTCAGTGACAGGGTCTACTAACAGTAAAAAGAAGCCAAGCCAGAGGGCATGTATGCATGTGCCAAATTTTCCCTTTGCAGAAGTGTTTTACAGCTATCAAACATACCCAAGTGATGTGATATCTGATGGTGGAAATGATATGGGGGCAGAAGGAAGAGTGTAGTGGGCAGAGAAGAACCAACTGAAATTCAACAAATGCAAATGCAGCGTCCTTCACCTGGGGAGGAACAATCAGGACAGGATGAGGGCTGATCTGCTGGAAAGCAGCTCTATGGAGAAGGACATGGGGTCCTGGTGGACAACAAGCTGTCCATGAGCCAGCAGTGTCCTTGCATCCAAGATCAGTGGTTTCCTGGTGCACATTATGAACATTGCCATCAGGTTGGGGGAGGTGATCCTGCCCCTCTGCTCAGCCCTAGTGAGGTGTATCTGGAGTCCAGTGTGTGTCCAGTTCTGAGCTCCTCAGCACGAGAGAGACATGGAGCTCCTGGATTGGGTCCCGTGGAGAGCAACAAAGATGATTAAGGGACAGGAGCACCTCTCTTATGAGGGAAGGTTGAGGGAGCTGGGCCTGTTCAGCCTTGAGAAGAGATGACTGAAAGGGGACCTCATCAATATCTATCAAGGATGAGCTCTGTGTGAGTTGTTTGGTCTGTGATGTAAGGCACTGGATGGGGATACAAATTCTAGAGCACAAAGCCTTTCTCTCTGGTGCTCAGACTGTCTGCACGCAGTCTGCAAAATCTCCAGGCTCTCTTTCAGACTTGGCCTGTGATGGTTCATGGCTTCTGTTCTTCTTTGCCAAAGTCAGAATGAACAACACAAGAAACGAAGATGTCGAGTTCGGACTTGGAATATTTATTATATCTTATCTATTTACAGTATTTACAGGCTCAAGAGCTGTAAGCTTAACTAGCAAGCTAGGAAAATGAGGTAAAATGGAGAGCTGCTAACTCTTTCCAAGGTATTTTAAGTGATAATTACTCCATACCAAGGTGACATCTATATTGTTTATGGTTTTGACCCAATAATGACCACCCAAGGCCTGCAATGCGGACCTTTTTCACCCAGTTACAGAAAACCACCTAAACCCATGAAGAAGGACAAAGACAACACTCCAAATCCTCCATCTTGACTCATATGTATTACTATACACTAAAAGCCCAAATTCCAAGTTTCTAGGTCTCCAACACCGACCTACCAGATCAAAATAGCACAAAATACTTTCACTGAGAGAATCATTGGAGCCTTCTCCAGCAGCTAAGGAGAGCACTTTTAATGTCTTCAGTGTCCTGGTGGCTATGCTACGTGACTGAAAAGTTGGTATTTGTATTGTTATTGACTTCTCCAGAATGAATTCAGCAACCCCTATTAAGGATCTCATTCTTGAAGTAACTTCATAGTTATTGAGAGTAATTTTCATAAATGATGTTAAGCTTCTGTATAATCCCACACCCATAATCTCGTTTTTTTCACTCAATTTTGGGAGCCTTTTCCACGGCCTCAGGTC
>VZUA01000028.1:79612-93798 GCA_013401035.1 Horornis vulcanius | reverse complement strand
TTGCCTGTTAGAACTTTATGACAGTTCTTAAAATTTTAATTAAAGGAGAAAATTTTCCTGTTACCTGAAGAAACGCCGTTGGACGATTCTGAGCAGCTTCACTATCTGTATCCAAGAACTTCACGATGCGCAGATATCCAGGATATGAAGGAGCACTAACCTGCCCATCAGGACCCACAAAAAATATCTGCACTCCTTGGGGAATCAAGATCAGCTCATCTGCATCCACTCCCAGGTTTTCTAGGGGAGGTGGCTGAGTACATTTGTTGTTGTAGTAGTCCTCGCTGACAGAAGAAAACTCCCCAGAGTCTGTGCCGTAGGACACAGTGAAGTGGCCATTGGTGGCTTGAGGAGTATAGGCAGGAGGTGCTTCATGCGGCAGACAAAGAGGTTTTGCAGATGATGGGCTCATAGCTGGAATTTGCCCCTGACTCACCGCTGCAACGCTTCCACCTGCTGCAGGCAGCTGACTTGGTACAAACAGAGAATTAGGGGGAGGGGGTCTTTCTGGCTTTTCTTTGGAAGGAATGGAGGGGTACAACTTGGGCACCCCAGGAGGAGTATCCATCACAGCAGGAGATGCTTGTACTGGTGGGGTGTTTTGCTCTAGACTGCCGAGTCGAGCACGAACATTTTGCAGGGTCTCCCTCATCTTCTGTTGCATTTGCCTGGCAGACTCCCACTGGGACCCTACACACGCAGGACCCTCTGATGGAATGCTAACTCCTCGGAGCAAGTGGTTGAGCCCTTGCTCATAGTAACTTCTTGCCTCTTCCTTCTGACCCAGTTCATCTGTATTCAGTCCTTTATTGATAAAAAAAAAGGCTTTCCTGTACTCTTCATTAATGGCTTTAATATCTGCATCTTCTTGTGTAACCGGATCCTGCAGTTGTTCCATTACTGCAAATTGAAATAAAAATCAATAAGAATATACAGAGAGAAAGCCAAACAATGTTTACCTTACAATAAAATGTCTTCTTAATGATGACCCTACTGCATGTATGAGCAGAAATCTATCTAGTTGCTTGTAACAGTGTTTGCTATGTTATGGTTATCTCCTAATAACATTCAGATTCAGCTGACATGTTTCCAAGACAGCAAGAAATCTATAACCATCAAATCTAGTTACATCACAGATATTTATTTCTTAGAAGTTAAACATCAGAAGAACATGGACATGCCTGATACTAAATTTTTCATCTTCAAGATCAGTAGCAAACAAGAAGAATAAACAAATAACTTTAAAAAAAATCTAGCTTTTCCAAAAACATCTCTAAGGTATTAAAAAATTCAGTTACCATTTTGTCTATTTAAATAAAGGCTGAAATTACAAACAGTACATTTCCATTTGAATAATTTAAGACAAAACACTGAACAGATTTTTAGATCTTGATCAACTAACATCAACACACAGAACTGTGAAATACTTTGAACAGTTAAAGATGTGCTTTACAAAATAAAAACATGGAATTACTTATTTCCTTTACAGTGTTTGCAGAGTGAGAAAAGGCAATTGGACACCCCTTGCTCCCCTGGTGACAAAAATTGGAAGTACCAATATGTACAAAAGTTTGCAGGTTCTAAGTCTGTTTTGGAATGTAATCCTCAAACTGCCTCATGTATTCAACTGAAAAGCAGAAGAGAACCCAGTAGGTTTGCCTGAATTCTAAAATGTGTTAACTCATTGTTTTAACTGTACACAGATTGTTGGTCTTGGCCAAACACAGGAAATATAAATAATTAATTCCAATTAATTTGGGTTTGTTTTGGTTTTTTGTTTTTTTGCTGGCAGCCTTGAGAGGCATTCTTAATTCAGGAAAATCAGGCAATTATACTAGAAGAGAATAATGATCGTGGACAACAAAAATGAGATACTGTATTAAATTAAAGAGCAGATATTTTCAAGCAGTATCAAGATTCTCTGCTGTAAGGCAGATGAAAGAAAGGAGACATATGTTAATCACAATGATATTAAGCCACAGAAAACACGGGAGTAAGTCAAAACCAAAGTGCAAAAAGAAAAATAATTCCATTACTTGGGTAGAAGAGTTAACACCACCATACAGGGCATTGGTGAGAATTCACATGCTGAGCCACACTCAAGGAAGCTCTGCCAGAAAAGGAAGAGGTGGGCAGGTTACTGATTTTTTCCTGATGAATCAATCACTCTTCCCTAAAAAGGCGTAGGTTTGGCTTACAAAGGCAATACAACAAAGGCTAGGAGATTGTATTAGTCTCTACAAATATAATGGATGAAAAAGAAGAAAGTAAAGCAGTAAAGAAAAAATAATTATTGGGAAAGAAAAAATAACTAAATCCAAACTTATAAAAAATCCTGAAATAGTACCTACATTTAAGTTTACTTATTGTCTCTTCTTGCTTTAGACTATAAACAAACTAAAAAAAATATATCTGGAATACCCTTCCTCTACTCCAACTAAACCAGAGAAACTTAAAAAATGCAGGTCATGAAAAGATTTTAAAGAGGCAAAGAATGCTGTGTTCTACTCCCACACTCTTTATAATCAAAATGCAGACAGCATTTAGGTGACTGATGCATCTGCAGTCACACAACAGAAGTGCCATGTAATCTGGGAGGCATCTGTTTTTATGATGCTCCAGAATCCAATTTCATGTGAAAGTCAGGATGTGTGGTTTCAGTACAACAACAGACACTTGGAATACAATGGGTGGCTTGAGGAGCCAGCCCAGTGGAGCAGGTCAGCAGCAACTCAAGCCACCAGGTTCACTGCCCATCAAGTGGCAAATTTTGGGCTAGAGACTTTTCTGACTGACTGCCATCACTTGTTGCCAAGAGGCTCAACATCTTTAAGCTAAAGAACACTGGAATAAGTGAATATTTACTAATCAGCAAGGACATCACCTTTACAAGTTAAGCACCAGCACAACAGCAAACAATTAGAGTAAAAGCAATTGGAAAGAACTCCTTAGGTTGTGAATACAGCTGGATCCTTACAGCAAAAAAAACCATGGTGACAGCCAAACCACATCACTTTGTGTCAACACTTGTATTTACTATTGAAAAATCCACTTTTCCTTTTAAGTAGGGTATGAAGATGAAAACCAATTTAACAGTAAAGACCTCTGATTTTTTAATTGTATGTTCTTAAAACACAGAAAATATTTCGAAGACTGAGAAGAACAGACAAGGTTAACCTGTCATCACCATTTACTTCTCTATTGAGCAAAATGTACTAGTTTGAGATTTTTAGTACCTATATGCCCAAGCCTATATAAAGTCCTTTCTCAAGGTTTGAAGTAAATAATTTATTTGTGTGAACACAACTGCAATAAAATAGTCCCCTTTGCCCTATGTTTATTGATTTGGTTTTTTTTTTCTGGGTGAGGCTAATGAAAAGATAATTTACAGATTTCAAATAATTATTTTGCTAGTGATTATTAGCATATAACAAGAATAGGCATCAAGTAAAATCTTAACTACATTTCAGCTTAATATTTAATTAATTTACTCTTCATTGTACAGTTCTCATACCAATAGCACCACTGTTCTTGCTAAAGCTCAGTCTTTACTGACACTAGAAAAGGTCTGCAAGGAAATGGAGACGTCAGCACCATCAGTGTCCACACAGCACAGCAGAGCTACAAAAGCTGGCTCAGGAACTCTGATTGTGTGAAACATCCCAAGTTTGCAGTATATGTGCAGCGTAGTTACCTCCAAATAATGCATTTGGTTGGCAGAGCACTTGGAAATGAAGGATGGACTTCACAGTAGATTTCAAGCTAAACATGTAATAACTAAGTCAGCCCAAAGAACTGAATTTCATTCATTCTTAGTAATTGATTAAAACTAATCCAAAAGAATGGATGGTATTAAATAAGCTTATCTAATGACTCCCTCACAACACAAGAATAAATATTCCCTGAAAGAGAACATTTAAATAGCAATCTGATCATATCCAAGGAATATTCTCGTTCACTATTATTTTCAGTGTCGGATCTTCATATGGCATTTAAGTGTCCTGCATGTTTTAATATTTATCTGTAATCCACTTCTGTACAATGCTGAACCTTATTTCCTCTGTTTTAAAGCTGTAATGAATAGAAAAATGGAAAAAAGCCAATCTTTGGTCCTATGGCCTGTTCAGATCAGCCCAGATCTGTACCTTTTAGCCTTAATTAAGATTTAGAGGAAGATTCAGAGAAAGCCAGTCCAAAACTGAGGTAAGAGCTAAAGGGCACTGTAGATAATCAAGATCAATCCAGCACTTCAGACCTTTTTCTTTTATCACTCCAGATATACGCTGTGGTTTTAAGTGACTCGACCAAGGGAAGCTACAGTGCAACAATGAAGCGTGAGTTTAGTTTCATATTGTAAGCTAACATCTCACCCATCCTTCCTGTGAAGCAGCAAAGCCTACTTCACTAAAAAGTAATGTATATTAACAAAAATACAGGTCAATGGTGGATCTCACTGATAGACTGTAAACATGAAGTCTAAGGCTCATTAAGAAGATTAAACAGCCTGACTGACAGAGGTAGGATATACCTACCAACTCAACATTTTTGAAGGAGAGTAGGGGAGGAAAATGCAAAGCAAATTTAATCCCCCAAACTAAAACACCCTTAATCCAAGAGTTCTTATTTTTTCAACTGTTTTTCTCTCAGCCACAAATTAAGCACCATGCAAACACAATCAAGCCTTATTTCTGTATGAAAAGAGCAAGTAAAAAGTATTAGTAACTTTCAAGAATTTAAAGAATTAAATAGTATCTAGAATATAAACTAAGACAAGCCAAGTACTAGGTAATAAATTTGCCTTTTTATGTTTTTATCTTACTTAAATGGATTTGTTTAAAGAAGCCTTTACATTTTTCATGACATGGTGGCCTACTCCTAGTTTTTAAGCAAAGAAAAAAAAAAAGTCAGGCTAGATAATATCACAGACTAAACAACAGAAAGAGTTAGTGGTATTAAAGTAATTCTTACTCTCAAAATTACCAAATACTTGAAGTAAACTGCCATCCTCTGACATTTCAACCTACATCTTCTCAGGCTGGTATCTGAGCACCTACATTCACTCAGCCAGCACACCTAATTTTCCTCATCTACTGCTGTTTTAAGATTGTTTCTGTCCAAATGAAAGAGCTTCCTTCTTGTTTCCTTGGTCTGCACCTCCATCACACGCTGTCACCACAGAGCTTTATGCCCCGAGTGCCTACTTGTCACTTCTCTAAAAGAGAAAGCAGAAACCAGCAGGGCAGAAAATGCCCTTCATCTCGCAGCTGCGCTGCCCAGCACTGACGTTTTTCGCAGCACCGAAGTACAAAGACATTGTACTACCATTCCAAAGTATTGCAAGATCATCATGGAAAATTCAGTGTTATGTAAGACTGCTACTTAATACTATTTCATTAGCTGTGAGTGCCTGCCGGTTTCTGATCACTACCAACATTCTACCAAGATTCAAGAAACTCAAAACTGTCTGACACAAATCCTTTAAAAACAAAACAACAAGACAAAATAAAAGGAGCAGGCTTCCGGAGTATTCTGACAAACGACCTCTCAAGACATTCAACACATTATTTACCATCAGGGTTACTTCAACCTGCCCAGACCGCGGCCCTCCCCGCACCTGCCCAGGGGGCTCTCCGGCGGCAGCGCGGCCGCANGGCGCCTCCGCCGCTCCGAGCCGAGCGCAGCCCAGCCCCGCCTCCGCCCGGGTCAGGCGGCAGCGGGCGGGGCCGAGGGGCCGCGGCTCTGGCGTCAGCGGCGCGGGGCGGCCGGAGCTTTATCAATTAATAATTAACACCGAGCTGTGCAGCCTGTCCTGGGTTTTGGTGGTTTTTTGGTGGGTTTTTTGTTTTGTTTTTGTTTCGTTGTCTGTTTTTATTTTGGAGGGTTGCTCTTATTTGTCTTTGTGAGTTGGATTTTTTGTTTTGGTTGGTTTTTTTTTTTTGGCTGGGGGTAGGATTGGAAGGCTATGCAGAAGATTAAAAATGCAAAATTGAAAATGTCGAGTTAGAAGGCAGCACATCTCCTACCGTATGCCTAATTAAACTTTTTTTTTAATGCTCTTGATGTTTGGGAGGAACAGAGGGCTGCATGATGATTTCACTTCACTATAAATTAATTTCGCTGGAAGATCACTTCTCTTTTGTCTTATGGTTTCTGTGGCTCACACCACCCTCTGGGATCAGCACATCAAACTGAAAAATAATGTATACCCCCAGTGACACCATGGGGGGGGTTTCCCTATTGTTTTTCAGTAGCCAAGTGGCTTCGCCATTTATAAGGAACTGAGTTAGTAATTTAAATCCATATATCTCTTCATCTTTTAATGAGAATCTGTAACTCTGTTTAGCTATGTATGTATGTACATGTGTGTACAAAAGCCCACGTACCCAAATTCTAGTTATGAAGTTTGCATGAATATCAAAAAAAAAACAAAAGGAAAAATAAGGCCTAAAAGCTATTATTCTGAAGTCTCCCCTTTCATGACATGTTTTCACATTTAATTTTGACTTTTACTTTAATTGTGCCAAAGAGGCACTGATCAAGGTTGCATTTCCAAATGTGGCTGTCTCCAGGCGAGACTGACTTACCAGCCTGGGTAAGCTGGAGCTGGTTGCTGCCCTTAGTGCTGGGCTGTGGGAGTTGGGAATGGCATTTGTGCATTGGTGCCGTGAAAAAAAAAAAACCAGAAGAAAAATGATCTCACTGAACATCCAGCACTTGCCTTAGAACACGAACACTCACGTTCTCAGTCAAACTTCCAACTTCTCAGTGAAACAGCTGCTCAAATTACTGGGTATAATCTGATAGTATATTACTGATTTGCAGCTTTGATAACCAGTGCTAAAAATCTTCTGCAGCTTGATTTCCAAGTGGAAAGTTTCTAGCCTGGTTAAATCCAGCAAAGGTGCGTTCCATGGTGCGTGGCTCTTTACCTGTGCTAGCTCTTCCAGACCTTGCTGGGTTCCAGCCCTGTTAAGGCTCACTACCTTGCTTTCTTAGGTACTATATGTGAATACTGACCATGAATCAACCTTCAACACACTCAGGACCACAGACCATAAGAAATTCAGGGTAAATACTGACTTTAAGTAGTGGCAGCCCCATCCAGCACTGCTTTTGGCAAATGGGTTTACCTCTTAGCTTCATCTAGCTCCAAAGTATCTCTGGAAATTTGTCACACATTGTGGTTTTTAGGAATTCCATGTTCCAAACTTTTCACATGCCCACTCTTCAGTCCTTTTCCTACTGACAAGAAACAGAGAAAAACCTGAAAGAGAGAAAATTGCCCACAAATCAGGGAGGGTACCACTTTCCAAACAGCAGTGAGGATGGTATTTGTATGTGAAGCAATGTGTAGACAGATAAGGGTTTGGACTGGTGGAGACGGCCCTAAACATTTGTTTAAACAGATGGCAGGTTGCACTCAGGTAACTAGATGTCACTGGATTGTGTTATGTGTGTATACAGAAAGTTTACATTGAAATAAAAAACGTTTTTATAACAAAAAGGGACACTCTTTTGAAGCAGGGCTGCAAGACAATAGAAGGACTTTTTAAGTTTTTTAACCATGCAGGAGGGGTACCTTTGCCCCTTGTTTTGTGGGAGCAGACCTTGCGAGGTCCAGAAGTTGATGGCATAGCAGTGTCAGAAGCGAGGGAGGGATGAGCTGGACAGGTGAGTACCAAGGCTGTGCTCTGAGCTGTTACAGGAACACATGCCAACCTTTCCTTCCACCAGAACCTGCTCTCCTGTATGACCCCTCACCTCACAGGGCAGCTTGTATCTGCTGTGAATTTATGTCAGCCCTAGTATTTTTGCTTTAAAGGGTGAACAGCTATCATGACATGTTCCTCCTACAGCTACAGAAATAAACTGCTTTTGCCTCACCTGAATCTGCAAATTTTAAACTGTGGGTATTTTCTGCAAGTCTTCAACCTCATTTGTAAATGCTAATTCTGCTTATGGTAAGCTAGATCTTTAGTGGTTTCAATCTTAACATCTACTGTAAGCTTGCTTAATTTTTGTCTGCACTTTCATAAAATTAATTTCCCCCCAGTATCTCCTTTTTATGCTCCAGTAACATAAAGGTCTATGCAAGCTATGCAATATCTGTGAATATATCTGTATTAAGGTATATAATGTATTGTATATAAGGTATATCCAACTATTTAAACATCACAAACAGTAAAGTCATTGAGGAATCTCACACTGTAAATGCTGACAAACCCGGGGAGTGAGGCTGTGAGTAAAAATGAAGTGAGAATTCCCCCAAACCATTTAGCTGTATGCAAATAAATTTCATTGACTCACACCAAATGCCAGTACAATTGTAACCTGGTTACACATCCTATGGGAATCAGGCTGCAGAACAGAGTGCTTTTAGTCAGCAGCCCTTGGATCACTGATGGAAGCACAATAAATCACTGTTGTGTGGGTACAGCTGAATATGTAATTATTCCACAGCTCCTAACAATAGTAAAAACTTTTGTGGTAGATGAATAGATGATCTCACTGTGATTATTACCTTTTTTCTGACTTCAAACTCCATAATCATTTGCAAAAAAATCATCCTGAGGCCAAGCGAGGAAACAGCAATAACAGCTGTCTGACAAAGGTAATGCACCTTTTTAAAATTATGCCAGCCGCTGACCTCAGACTGAACTAGCACTTTGTTAAGGTGCAAGAACACATCTTCAGCATCTCTGTGCAGTGTTGACAGCCTTGAGCTACAAGCAGGGATAATGCAGAGGAGTATGAAACTTCTGAAAAGGCACCTACTTCCTGAGATGATCCTGTCTGGGATGGCCAGTCCCAAAAGGTGGTGGAATAACCTAGCTGTTACCACTGCAGCCTGGGGAAGGAGGAGGCTCTAATTCGAAGAAACAGATCCAGGTCCAGGCAGCATCTGTGCACTGCATTTGGCCATGTGCCAGGCTGCTGCCATCTTGTGCAAGGTTTTTCCTTGTCTTTTGCTGGGAGCAATTATTTGCATGTGCACAATCACTAATGGTTTGTAGGTGCTGGGACAGACCACAGCAGAGCTGGCACCACAAAACTCAAGTTATTCACACATATTGATACAATATTGAGATGCTGGTTGTTCAGTTCAGAGGAAGAATAAATTCAAATACTGATGGAGTGACTAGTCAATCATGCCCCCTTTGTGGCACTTGGAATAGTGGATACTTTATTAGCTAGCAGCTACATGTTTTCCAGAATTATTTGACATACCTTCAGACTGCAGAAAGCAGCAGAGGCGTTGAAATATATTGCTTTCAGCACCAAAGTTGGAAAAGTATGCTGCTGTCAAAAAAGAGAGACTACTGAGTGGCACTTTGTAAGTGCAGGAGTGAAATTGTATACAGGTAATAAATAATACTGAATTATGACATTTATCCTGGGTTTCTTGGTTGCTGTTTTACAGGTTTTTTGTACGGGGTGCAAGGCTACAAAGAAGATTAAAAATGCAAGAATGAAAGCACAGTTAGAAAGCAGTGGATCTCACACTTAATTCATAATTAAATGTATTTTTTAATACTCTTGATGTTTAGGAGAAACAGAAATCTGTTATTAATTAATATTGGTAGCCCTTCACCATAAATTATTTTCTCTGGGAACATGAAAGGTAACTTCACTCCTGTCTTCTGGTTTCTGTGGCTTACACCACCATCAACCACTAATATCTTAAACTGAAAACTAATGTACAGTGCCAGGAAAATCAAGTGTTGGTTTTTCCATATTATTCAGTGTCCAAGTGGCTTTGCCTTTGTGATAAATTGAGTTAGTAATTTGACTGCATGTAGTCTCTTTGTCTTTTAATAAGAAGCTGTAATTCTAATTAGCTGAATGTGTGTGTGTGTGTGTGTGTGTGTGTGTGTGTGTGTGTGTGTGTGTGTGTGTGTGTGTGTGTACAAAAGCACAAAAACCCAAAATTTACCATGTGCTATTCCAAAATTATATTGGCAGAATTAGGGCCTTGTGATATACTGTATGTAAGGATAAATGTCATGGAGACTTTGCTACAGATGATGTGAGGGAGCATTTGTTTTCCTAATGATTTAGGTGAGGCAATCTGCAGCCCTGCCCATGGAAGTTCTTTTTGGTCATCATCTTTTAGTCTCATCTCTTCACAATTGAAATACAGACCAATCTCCTGTTGCTTAAATTAGAATGGGTCTGAATGTTTTCTTGCATCTTCCTTTGATGAACCTAGTATTGGCCAGTTTTTAGACTACAGAATTCTACTAACTGATCCTATGCAAGGATATTTGTAATATTTTGTGTCCTATTTGGCACAGTTATATGAAATACTAGATTAAAAACATCTGCTTATGTAGATTTCCTCTCCTCTTATGTTTAAGGTATGTCTGTCCTTGGATAAATTTCACGACCTATTTGGAGTCCCACTATGTGTGTGCTAGATGAAGTAGATTTTTTTCTCAGGTGGGAAGTGGATAGCTTTTTCAAGAGCTTTGTACTTAGAGGCAGTGTGTTTAACCAGGTGGCATATCTATCCTGTAATTACATACATTTTCCCCACCTAGGAAAAATAATTGAAGGAGTTGTATATCTCTATTTGTTTTGAAATATAAGCTCCTCAAATTGATGGGAAGGAGTTCAACCAGAGCAATTGTAGTTACCCACTGAGTAAATACGAACAGCAGTCTGGCTCTGCCCAACTCTGTACATAATGCTTTGGATGAAATGTGAAAATCAGTTCTTCTAGTTCCCAAGTCTAGGTTGTGAGACCACCCATGGCCTTCTCAGTGTCAGGATGAGTCCTGTGCATGTGTCTTCTGTCTCTTGGTCCTTTGGCTACCCAAAGAGGTGTTCAGTGGGATGCTTGGTTGATCAACAACTTGAGCATGAAATGATACTCATCCCAAAGTACCTCCATATGCCCACAGCAGAACTCAAATAGTACTATGAGAATACTTAAGGGTTCAGCTGACACTACATAAACACTTCCAAACAGTTTATGGATCAAACATAACAAAATGGATATTTCTTAAACAAAGTGTTTTGTAGAAACACTGACCTTTGGTAAATAAATCTTGAACTGGAAAATGGATCTAGATTTCAGTTTACATCTGTGTGGTTTTAACTTGATTATTAAGTACATCTATCTGAGGGCATGTATAAACTTTTGAAAAATGAAATCCTGCATTTGTAAAATACATCATTCACAAAGCCTGTTCACCATCAGATGCTATAATTTTAACCTTGTTTTTCTTATTTCAGTTNTATAATTTCTACCTAATAATGAATGCTGCAGTCAAGTTCTTTAATTGACAGAAGTGCAATTGGAATTTTTGTATCTCTATTCTGCTCTATTCCAAACTGAAACGGAACAGGTTTGTGTCTAGCCGAACTGGATTACAGGTATGCTGATACTGTATAGCTAGATGGCAGTATTCACATTGCTTTGAGAAAAACTATAGTTATTTGTACAATTTGGCTGCTCTGTTGTAGTTAAATGGCATGTTTCTATTCTGAAATGTGCTGCCCGAGAATGTCTGAACAACTAACACATCTGAAAATCTGTTTCATTTAGATGTCTAAATTGGCCCTACAGATAAGAAGCATGAAATGTACTACTTACCCATTTATCTAAAAGAATAAAAATCTAATTGTGTGCATACATGTTTTCAAACAGACTATTTAGCCTGTTTAGCCTGAAATCAGGCTTTGCTTTATCTTATACAAGATTTCATTTATGTGAGAATTTTGTATCACGAAACAAGCTTGTTTGGATGATACACAAAATTTCTTCCCTTCTGTTACAGAACAAAATTCAACAAAGTCTGAATGTCCAACAAGCTCCTCCTATCATGTATCCCAAGCCTTACCAATCTCCTCAAGTATAACCCCACAGCCTCTTTCCTTGCCCTGTAAAGGGCCAAGGACACCTTTCAGGACATTAGCTCTTTTTTCACCCTACTCATTGAAGATGTTTGTCTACTCCAGGCTACTACACACACAAGCATCCAGTCCCTGACATGTCAGCCCACATGAAGATGAGCCTCAGAATACCCAGGACAGGGAGCTTGGGCCCCGCTGGCTCACACAGTCTGAGAAATACACAGAACACTCTACTCTGAGCAAAGTTTTGGCTGTCTCCACCTTGTCCTTTCAGCTTTCTGCAAGATGACCTGAACACTGAGGCTAAAAGCCTGCTTTGCAATTATATGCAGCTTTGGATGATCAATGCTCTATGAGAGAAATAGATTTTGATTGCTCTCAGCTGAAGACCAGAATGAGTTGCAAAGGGCTACGAAGACTGAAAACACAGAGGAGTGAGAGCAGGGAGATGGGTATTATGGGTGGTCAAGAAGGAGACAAATAGGCATGGGCAATGGTCCTGTGCAGCACAGACAGTACTTTGTAAATCCAAGTAAAGGCTTTGACATCATTTCCCATGGCATTCTCCTGGAGAAACTGGCTGCTCATAGTTTGGACTGGTTCACTCTTCACTGGATAGAAAACTGGCTAGCTGTTTGGGCCCAGAAAGTGGTGGTGAGTGGAGCTACATCCAGCTGGCAGCTGGTCACTAATGGTGTTCCCCAGGGCTCAGTACTTTATCAATGATCTGGAAAAGGGGATCCAGTGTCCCCTCAGTCAGTTTGCAGATGACACTGAATCAGTCAGGAGTGTGGACCTGCTGAAGGGCAGGAAGGCTCTGCAGAGGGATGTGGACAGGCTGGATGAAAGGGCTGAGGGATCTGGACAGGCTGGATGAAAAGACTAAGGTCTGCACAAGGCAAAGTGCTGGGTGCTGCACATGGGTCACAACAATCCCAAGTTGTAAAAAGGAACTTTCAGGATTGTGCTGACCTGGTCTGGAGGAAAAAGGAGGTCCTGGTATTGTTTTTTCTGGTAAGCTGTTGCTGTGGCCTCAGCAACCCAAACAGGATTGAGTTTATCTCTGCTATCGCAGTTCAATTATTTATGTATTTCAGCTAATTGTCCTTGGAGAAACTATTGAAAGATTGGAAGGATCTTTTCTGCTGCTCCCTACATTTTTATGTCTTGTTTATGGACTAAACTGCAGAAAAGAGAGCAGGACAGCTATATAATATACAGAGGTGTGAGCCTGAAATGAAATATTACTGCAGTGAAAAATCAGGCTTTGTTCAGTGTCTGTACTGCAAAGTATAGGATAGCAGAGAGATGCTTACACCTATTTTCAATATTTCTGCATAACACTGAAGGTTGTACTGTGGGCATTTCTACTTGAAGTCATAACATAAAATGTAAGCATGATTTTATTAGCTAAAATGCACCATTAGGTTTCAATTCAGTAATTCTGGTTTTACAGCCTTGTTTTGATTGCATTTCTTGCTAACCCATAGACTAGAAACTTCCTGATTTTTCTTGATTTCTGTAAATCCAGTGCCTGTGCTTTTTATTTTATGACAATCTCATGGCAGTTTGATAGACAAAAACTGCCATCAGAAAGTGACATAAAGCTCCAAAGTTTCTTCAGATGGATAATATCAAGTAAAGGTCAGTGAATCTATAATAAAAAGCTGTATAATATGGAACAATGGTCAATAGTTCATTAAATCTAATCATCAGAAGCTGTAAAAGTTGTATGAAAAAGCCACCTGAAAGTTCACAACTTTGTTATTAATACTTAGCTAGGAAACTCAGTTTCCAGAAGCCTTGAACTTGAATATACAGGTAAACATGCTAGGTAATACATTAGTTTGTACTATGATTGTATTTATTTTTAAATTTTCCAAAACATAGAGAAAAATAAGACCACAATGACACAGACATCTAAGTACTTTTAAAATGGAATAGATTGACCTGCTGTAAATGGACAAAACCTGTAGGATTTTGTCAGTGTCTAGAGAATTTGTGACCTGTTAATGTCTCTGTTTCTGCTAATTCCTCTTTCCTAGGTTAGTAGGCTGCATCCTTTACCCAGACGCACCTCATGGTTATTCCAGCTTGGATATTACAATATTTAAGTACCTGAAGCATATATATAAGTTGAACTTTAAACAAAAGCTTTGTTACTGTCTTTATGTACTTCCTTAGGTAAACTGCCTAGTACAAGTGTTGGCAATTTGTTCCACTATACAAATAAGCTACAGTAAAATTACTGTTTTCTTCATTCGATCTTCTTGAATGAAGGAGAAATATATATTAAATTTAAACTTTCCTGAAATGAAATTGTTTTT
>VZUA01000028.1:53906-65680 GCA_013401035.1 Horornis vulcanius | reverse complement strand
GTGAAAGTGAACAAACACTGCAACACATAGCAAAAGAAGCTGTGGAGTACCCATCTGCAGAGATAATTCAAACCCAGCTGGGCAGAAGGCAGGCAACCTACTGCAGCTGACTGTGCTTGAGCAAGGGGGACGAACTATACAAACTCAAGAGCTCCCTCCCAACCTAAGTGATTTTATGACTGTGATATACGACCCTCAAAAGTCCTGGCATTGCTAATAGCTTATTGTAACCTCAGCTCCCTGCAAATGCAAACTGAATGGCTGTTTGCTCTATCTTTATGTAAAGTTTCCAGAAGCCTAGTTAAAACTAGCCCAAATACATTTGTTGGGTCTTTTTTCCCTCACAAACTTATGTTATTTCAATGAAAATTCCTAAACATGGTTCTCCATGTATTTAATTTTGGCATATTTTCATTTCAGAAAACTTCAAAATTCTTTCCTATTTCCTTTATGCATTTTTATTTATTATTTTAAGTGCTTCATAATAGATAAGAAATAGTAGTGCTGCAAGATAGATGGAACATTTAATTTTTAGAATCAGTAAAGGAGTTAATACATTTTACTAATTGAAATAGCTTTTTAAATATTGTATGTCAGGTTGATTAACTTCAGTGCACAGAGAATCTAGAAAAGGTATTATGTAAAACCATAAAGTAGTAACCCATCTTCATGATTCTAGAGTAAAAATGGCATCCAGGACCTTGTCTGGATGGTCTCTGGTGGAGGAACACATTCAGGGACTGCCAAATATCCACACTGGCACCATGTGCTGGGGAGAGGCCCTGAAGGGGAATGTCCACACAGTGCTTGAGCAGAGGAGCTGTCCCTGCCTGCTGGGAATGACCTGCCTTGATTGGCCATTCACAATCACCATGCTCCAAAAGGAATACTGACATCAAATGAACAAGAAGGAGACGCTGTTTACAGGAGAAGAGAAAAACAGTGACATTTATGTCTTGTTTTGAGGCATCTAGCTCCAAAGGCTTCCTTATTCACCCTAAAACACTGGGATTCCATGTCTCCTTTGATGCCTTAAGTTTTAGCTTTCATGTTTTTCAGATTCTGTGCTGCCTAGCGGTGTAGTTCTGAGCCTCATATTAGGTGCCAGTAAGCTCACAGAGTAGGTAGACAAAACAAATCCTTTTCCTGCTGAAGACCAAGGACAACTTTCAGGCCAGAAAGCATAAACAACAGTGGACTGAAGGGAGGAACAAGAAGGATGAGACCTCACAACCTGAAGCTGTAACTGGACAATTAAACCCCAAAATGCAAATGGATCAAAACTTATAAAAGTGTAAGACCTTGTGACTGGTGATCCATTCCTTTTTTTGTGACCATTCTAAGTTCACCTTGGGTGTAGCCCTGGTCAGGATCTTGTCCTGCCCAAGGTGTACCCTAAAGGCCTTTCAATAAATGCCTACTTTGTACTATAGCTCTGTCCAGTCTCTGTTTCAGGTCAGTCTTCCCAAGGCATCACCTTCACCCTCATGCTTAAATCATTGCAGGTACAAAGCTCTCTGCAGTGCACCAAATACATGCTGGAAGAGGGCCACCATGCACTGCTGTCAGAAAATAAGATCTGAAACCCTGAAAAGTTGGTGAAAAAATAAAAGCTCTCTACTCTCTTGGCACTAAGCATGTATAAAAAATTTAAAAAGCAATCTGAATACTAGACACTAAAGGGAAACCTAAATTCAGGAAATGAAAGAGAGCTCTGTAAGTACTGTCTCTGATAGTATATTCTTTTTCAAGAAAGGCATTTATTTCTCACTATCTTATCAGTACCCCAGTGGTAGTCTGTGAGCTAGAGATAAACTGAAATTATATTTTTTTCTGGCTAACAAATGAATCCTTACAGGATTCTAAAATGGCTGCAGCTCACTCACATCTCAGACGTCTATCTCTTTTCAGGAGGGTATCAGAGGTAAAGTTTTCCCAGGCTTTAGAGACAACCAATAGATGCCTATTAACTACCTGAGAACAGGACATGGGTCTCCTCTGGGGTGGAAAGTAATGAAGGATGAAAACAGGGAGAAGGCAGCAACTGGGGGATAGAACAGACACCAATCTCTTGACTGTCCAGAGTAAGAAGGGAGGAAAGAGTTTGTTACTATGTTTTCTGAGAAAAGAGCTGCTTCCAGCATAAGGAATTGGGTAAAGAGCTACATGCAGGTGAAAGTTCGTGGGGGTCATTCAGTCAGTGATGCTACAGCCCAAACACAGCTCTGCATTAATTTTCAGAGAAGACTTGTTTTGATCTTAAAGGCCAAAGGTCTGCTAGATCACCCCATTGAGCTTCCTATTAGTATACCAAAATCTTTTTTCCCCCAGTTACTCCAGTATACAGTCTGGTGGCAGGAATGTTTTGGATAACATACATCTTAAGTAAAGGCCATACTGAAAACCTTGAAAGACATCCTGCTTTCCCCTGGGGGCTTGCTGTAATGGGTGACGTTACAAACATTTGCTTTATGTCTAATTGGAATCTGACTGTTTTCAGGTACCTGTCACTGAATCTTATTATCTCAGTGTCTGCTAGAATAAATGGGCTTTGCAGGCTTGGTATCTTCTTCCCAGGGGAATCCTAATGCAATCCTGTCATCTTTCTGTCTTCTGCTTAGTAAGATATTTAAATCTCTTCCTATAAGGCCCTTTTAAATTTTTTATACAAAAACCTCCACATGTTTTTCCTAACACTTATCGTGTTCTGCATCCCTTGCTACATTTTTAACCCCTTTTTAATATGCAGGCACTGTTTTTTCCCTATTAAAGTTATTGTGTTTTCTACATTATGTAGTTATTCTCCACTGGATTGAATTTGGAAATTCAAACTCTATGATCTCAGAACTTCTCAGTTGTCCAAGATGTAGCCAAGATTAATGTAATCAAGCCGAAGAGCAAAGATGACTACCTGAATAGGCTTTTTAAATTTTAAACAATGTAAAATAGATTTGCTGAATTTTCCAGTCCTCTATTTTCCCCTACTAATTACCCATCCCCACGGTTTATATACAGATTTGTTCTATATTTAGTAATTGGATCATTCTATTTTTTTGATTTCTTTATTCACACTAGACTTTTAATATATCTCTCTCTCCTACAAGATAATTTTTGCAGTTCTGCATTGCATTTTCATGCAAGGTATGTGGGTGGGAGGTGTACACTTGCAATTACAAGGTTTTTTTGTGAGAGGTATACACTTGCAATTACAGGTGTTGTATAAATCATCATCACTGTGAATCAGAGACATAAATAAACAAGGCTGATGAAAGACCTTTTACTGCTATCCGTTATAACATGAAACGGGTTACACAGACAAGCTGTGACCTGTGAGATCAGATTGCTATCAGAGTTTTAATCTCTTTTCTTGCTGTGTTAGAGAAAAATGGCTGTCATTTATCACTAGCAAAGCATGCAGCAAGCAATATGAACGTGGGAGCTCAGCTACATTAAATAGTAGCTGCTGTGTATGTACATAAGCAGTGCTGTGCCATAAGTTTCCTACAAACAGTACGTTGTAATTATGAACACAGACACATAATAGGTGACTTGAAACAGCAGAGTTCAGATAACTGCAATGGCAAAGTGTAATTGCAGTGAGCAAGTGTCATTAACTATTTACTCAGATAATCAAGAGCCAACTAAAATTTCTCCACTACACTGTGGAGAAACCACAAGGTATTCCAAATAAACCAAAGAAAAAGGGCACTGGAACTCTCCAAGTAATGGAAGAGTTTCTACTACTGTTTCCTTTTTCAACACACTGTCCATGCCATAGGGCTAATAATCCTGGTGCATAGTTTGTGACAAAGTGCACTGTTCTTTTTCTTTACTTTGAAAAGAAAAAGACTGCAGTGCTCCAGGTATGATCAGTACAGTACAGCCTATTTGCTTCACAGGCTATGGAATCCACATGGATGGTGGATGTCTCATATTGGAGCTCATCCAGCAGTTTTGATGAGTCTAATCCCTGACTTCTAGGGGAAGAGCAGGGGAAAGAGTGCCAGGGACATGAATCCACCTGGCAATGGCTCTGTTAAGCCATCCTCTGTCTAATTTCTCTTTTCACCCATGCATGGTAGCACATAGTCATGCATCTAATATGTAAGGCATAGAGTTCAGAGGACAACCACTCTTCTAGTTCAAACACTGCCAGATTCCAGAAATGCCAAATCTTGCATGCAAAGCAACAGTTACAAGTCATGATTCATTCTGATAAATAGCTGTAATTTTGATCATTTCCTCCAAAACCAAAACATGCATTGTTTTTGTTACAAGATTTTGTTGTGCTGAGCTGAAGCCTTTATAAATGGCCTTTGCCTTCACAGTACTACAGAAGTTGATGATTGCACCTACTTTTCCAAAGAACAAAAATAATAAATCTATTTTCCAAGATTACTGCTGCTATTACTAAAAATTTTGTTTGTATTACTAAATTACTAAATTTTTATTACTAAAAATTTTTGTTACAGACAGTTGATCTTCAACTAGACATGCACACAAAACTCATATGCTTTATATATACATACCACTACATTTGAATTACTAACACAAACAAGTAGAACTGATAGCAACAAATTAATTGTTCTTTTAATCTTAGAGTGGTTTGGATGGGGATCTTGAAGATCATCTAATTCCAATTCCCCTGCCATGGGCAGGGACACCTAGCACCAGACCAGACTGCCCAACCCAACCTGACCTTGAACAGCTCTGAGGATGGGGCTTTCACAGCTTCTTTGGGAAACTTGTGCCCATGTCTCACCACCCTCACAGATATTTATTTTCATTAAATATCTAATTTAAACCTACTCTCTTTCAGTTTGAACCTGTTCCCCTTTCTCCTGTCACTACATGCTCTCATAAACAATCTCTCTCATCTTTCCTGCAAGTTTCCTTCAGGTACTGGCAGGTCGCAATAAGATTATGCCTTCTTTTTTCCAGCCTGAACAATTCCAATTCTCTCAGCCTTTCTTCATAGGAGAGGTGTTTCATCCTTTTGATCAACTTGGTGGCTTCTTCTGACTTTCTCCAACAGATCCATGTCCTTCCTGTGGTGAGGACCCCGGAGCTGGATGCAGCATTGCAGGTGGGGTCTCACCAGGGCAGGGCAGGGCAGGGCAGGGCAGGGCAGGGCAGGGCAGAGCAGAGCAGAGCAGAGGAGCAGAGTTCCTCCCTCACCCTACTGGCCACCCTGCTTTGGATGCAGCCCAGGATACAGTTGGCTCTCTGTCCAGATGCTGCACTCTGAGAATTTGTTTGTGATTTGTAACCCAAGAAACAGTCCCCAAGAGTCAGCTTCCACAGGGTCACCAAGTCAGAACACGAGTTTCTTTTGAAACTTTTCAACTGTCAGCTTCTAAGTAGAAATGAGCAGTACTTGTCAATAACAGCTGAGTACCAGATTTCATAAGTATAGGGACCATAAATTAGGGGCCTGACTGAGAAAAGACGTATCAGCAAGGACATTTCAGCATTAACTTCAGCAATACCTGGCAGAAGAACCTGGCAGTGAAGCTAGATGGTTATTTAAGAGAGTGATTTGAAGAATTCAGAAATGGCTGTTTCTGAATTATGCAGTACTGTTTCAAGGTTCTGTCGAAGTTATGGGTGTTTTCCTGTGTAGTTCTGAAATGAAAAACAGAGTTGAGATATTAATGTTCTGTGAAGGACATGAATTTAAAACATGCACAGTGCTAAAGCTTACTATCAGCTGCTTTATGATACAGAGAAGCTTGTAAGGGAATAAAATATGGTTAGCAGAAATGTTTAATTTTAAGTTTGATGTTTTCTCTTCACATGCAGCACTAAAGGGTATAGTTTATGTTCTGTTTTTGTTTTGATACTGAAAAAGCTCATTTTCTTGTACTTCTGGGTGAAATGGGAGTAACTGCAGTGGTGCTGGCCATCCTAGATAGTCACAAAGCTAGCAGGAGCAGACTGCTGTGGAGAAGCAACCCCAAAGCCGGAACTCTTTGGAGCTTTATTTGTCACCTTTTACACCACTTGAGTCAGAAACATCTTTGGGCTATTCTGCTGCTAACCTGTAGTACAAGGCACTGAGGCTACCTCAGTGTACCTTATGATCTAGTAGGAAAGATACTCAGACTCCATAAGCTATTGCTAAAAACACCATTTTCTGGAGCTAACACGAGAAGCAGAAAGAATATATGTAATCTTATATCCCTTCAGATGCTGGGAGCCCTGAGCCATGCAGCATCTCACAGACCTCTACTCAGGGCATACGGTACAGGTCCTGTAGAAAGGTTCCCTAATATTTTGATTGTGAGACCTCTTAGAGAATTTTCTTAGCCAAAAAAAAAAATGTATTCATCATGTCTGTTGTCAAACGACTGCATGTTCACATGAGAACTTGCTGCTCTTCTTTAAGATAATGCCAAGGCCACACAGGTGGTGTAATTGGAAACACGGAGTGGGAGCTCCCTGTGGGTTCCTCTGTTACCATCACACAGCTGAGTTTATCCTGAAGGACAAGATTTACATGCAGCACCGGGCAACACAGCCTTGCTTGGGTTGACACTCCTCATGGATTGCTAACTCTCTGATGCACAATAGTCTTCTGGTTAGGATTGTTACAACCCCAATGGGGAAAATCTTGCAGCTGTTCAAGGCTTTAGGCTTTGCTTCCCTGCTGTGGGCATCAGCTGGTGCTCTGTGACACACTGGTAGGTTCCACTGCTCCCTGAAGTGAGCTCTGCCTATTATCATGCGAGAACTCTAGACGCTGAGAGTTTTGGACTCTCTGTGCTGACAGGCACATGAGTTTGTAATAAATAATGATTATAAATTTCAGAGTGAGACTTTTAAAACGTCTCCTAAGTTTTATTCGCCCTGACCTTAGAGCAAAAAATCCCCAAGAATTCCAACATTACCACACATGAGACAGAGTGGCAAAGGATTGTTTCTGAAGGGTCCCTGTATTATTAGCATGAGGGCAATGAGATTTGCAGGCAGGCTGTGCTCCAAGCTTAGGCAATCTGCTGGGATAATAAAGTAGCAGAGTGCATCAGGCTTCTCCCAGCATCAACTACACCATGTACGACACAGCTGCAAGAACAGAAGACAGAAGCAAGAGTCCTGATGTAGAGGGAGCAAGATGCTTATGGCTCTGTCTGGGACATAGGATATGTTGCTGCTTCCCTTCCTTACACAGACACCCAGCAACTTCAACAGATTATTTCTGTTTCCTATAGCAATGGAGGATGAGTATGTGCACAATAGAGGCAAATCTCACATCTTGCCTTGCACTGCATTTGTCAAGAACATAGACTGTGTACTGCAGCTCTGAAGACATTCAGCATCTGGGAAACAGGAATCTGCTTTTGAGAGATGTTCTCGGATCATCACAGCTCTTCCTATACTAGCTTCACATGGTTGTCTCTGGGTTCTTCTGCAGAATGAATTTTCAATAACATTCTAATTAACAAGGTCCTACATTTATTGTCCTCTCTCATGCCCACTTCACATTTAATATATGTGTTATAATGATATGCAGTATAGCCAGAATCAGGGATTGTCTCACAGCACTCTTGTAACAAAATAAGCTGATTGATTGATCTAGCAAGCCAAGCAATATGAACCTTTCCCACTGCTTGATGCTTCAGGAATATCAGTCAGTTCACTTCCAGCTCTTAGATTTGATAATATGCCATGACACATATAATGAGTAACAGTTACTAATTTAGGACTGTTTAGGAAGATAGCTTTAACTCTAAACCTTGGAGTTAAGTCATTTTATAAAGTCAGGATATTGAAATACTCACAAAAGTTGTGTGACAGCACAGCCCAATACGCACAGAGAAATCATAATTTTGCCCACCGTGAAATTATTTGTGTACGATGGTTTAATTGTTTACTTTTTTTAACTGAAAAGTTTAGTGCATGAAACCTAGTGGAACCTGCTTAATAGAAAACACTAGCAAATTTGATCACTGAATGATTCTGAAAGGCAAATATAAAGTATTTTTCTAAAGAAGTGTAAGGAATACTGATGCATTATAATTAAAGTTACGTAGACATTATTCACAGATGCATAACAGAGGGGAAGCATAGCTGTTAAAGTATGTTAGGTGTGCTTAAGCAACAGTTTAAAGAAATACATCCATTGGAAGAAGTTACTTCCTTTTACATCTTGTAAATTAAAGGTAAATATTATACATAGCCTCAGGTGACGAGCCTACATGTAGCCCTATTTAAGCTATACTAATTAACACTAGATAATCACTTCAACCTGCACTATTAAGTTCAGGTTAAGGGTTAGTAAGAAAAAAACTATAAACATTCCAAAATATTTTCTATGTTCTAGGACTCAGTTATTTTTCTAAAACTTTCCCAAAATATTTAAGAAAAGCAATTTAGTTTTATTTTGAAACTGATTTAGACACAGTTTTCTGCCTTTTTATCTCTGCCCTCATTTTGCCTTTGAAGGTAACAAAATGAATTATAGCTCCTGTTTTCTTCTGCTTTTTCATTAAGGCAACTGTAACTTTGCAAAAGCTACAGGCATTTGGAAAAATTAAGGAACAGCAAAAGGAGAAACATGAGAAGATCAGAGGACCAGATGGAAGACTGCTAATTTGATTGAATCCTGACAATCTTTTTCAGTTATGGCCTTTTTTGAGCTTCTGGAACAGACACAATTCTTACTCTCAGACCATTTCTTATACTCTTAAGAATTCAGGCTCAGAAAAACTGGCCATATTAACCTTTGGCTTATGCTTACAAACTGTTGAAAAGCACAACCTGCTGCAGCAGCAGCAGGGGCTATGTCAGAGTTCTACCTACAGCTGTACAGGACAGATGACTGAACTATATGGCAGTGTACATTTTCTGGTCCTTTTTAATGGACTATTGTAAGCCACGCAACACAGACTGTGTCCGTGATTGCTGACTACCAGTGATATGTTCTCCTGTCTGTTAAGTGGTTGGGGGCACAGAGTTTTTAGAGAGTTTGCAACTGCAGAGTTGTCCAAACTCTGACTCAGTGCTTACTCTGTGGGCTTTCATGCAGAAGAATATGAGGTGAGCTTGGACTTGGGTGCTGGCTTGGGCCTGAGCTACATGCCCAGAACAGGCAGTGCAAAGTCATCTATCACCCTGTATGTGGAGAGTTGGTGGCTCAGCCAAGACTATGTCTTGGTCTTGTCTTTATGTCTTGGCCAACAACTCCTGAGCCCTGCACTTATGTCTTACCTCTTGACCACTTTTCTGATTTTGGTGGTTCAGAAAAACACCAAAACTCAAGATACAATCTATGAGTTCTTAAGTAATGTGAAATTAATTTACTGGTAGGATAATTAGAACATACTGCAGCCAGGGGACTATTCAAAACACAAGGAATCATAGCCATGTGAAAGAAGTCATGTTTTCCACTGCTTTGCTACATTAAGACCATACAACAAGGTCCTGATTGAACCTTGCAGGTCACTGAGTCCAGGCTCTGCTCTCAATGTCAAGGAGACTTCATAATGTTTTTTAGAAAGTTTCTAGTGCTAAGACTGCTCCTGCAGCACATTTTCCAGGGTGTTATGCAGCTGTGCATCAAATTTGCTGTCCAGGGGGATTTCCATTGCTGCTCTGCCATAAAGCTGACCTCAGAAAAGTCTATGGCGCCCATGGACCTGCTATGTGATTGCTCAATGCTTTGGTCTGGAAAGACTTGCCAAATACTGAATGTGACCTGGCCAAAGTAATTGAAGCTCTGTCTAACCTGCCTGAATGGGTTTTCCTATATGAGAATCATGTTGTAATTCAATGAGGAGCAAGGCTGGGAAGATACAAGTCTTCCATGAACTGCTTCTCATCTTATACTTGCACTTAATTGTAAGACTATGGCTGTTTTATTGTCAGTGAAGATGCTACTCCCAGGCTGCAGGCCAAATAAATATTTAGGACAGATTGAAAGCCTAGGAATTAAAGCACTAGGGACCCAAAAATACCTCAAAGGCTGAAGAGAGAAGGGGACAGCTAACAGTGGTTTAATTTGTGGGCAGAGTGATCCATGCCCCAGATTGTGAACTGAAGACTGTGCAGAGCTTGCTGTGTAAAAACTGGGAATTAATATAAATGATTCTCAGAGAAAAGGCAGAATCCAGTGCCTGCTCCCACAGCATGGAATAAGACCCTTTAGCTCAAAAAAGCACCAAAGCTGGACAACATTTGAAGCAAAGACTGCAAAAAGGAGAAAGAACTAAGGAACTAGGAAAGACTGACAAGAGAAGAGACAGAGTGCTTTAACACTATCTTTTCCAGAGTCACAGAGGAAGGAAGCCTCCTCGCCAAGTCAGGAATTGCTCTGACTTCTCTGTCTTCCTAGAAATCATCAGTAAGACAGTGATTACTGCAAGAAGCCTTAAGAGTCCACTCAGGATGGCTGCAGCTTCCTCTCAAGCACACAGGGAAGCTCAGAAGCAAATGACTAATGGCCCAAAGCTTTATTTGATTTGCTGCTACAATTAAGTAGTGGCTGGCAAAGCTCACTGGCCTCCCTCAGGTATTAATCCATACTGGGCTGTTTCAAAGAGTTCCTGAGAAACTGGAGCCTAGATAACCTCATTAAAAGCATTTGAGAGGTGTTTCAGTTACATTAATGCACGATATGACTAGTGAGGATATCCATATGCTGCTCATACATAAAAATATGGATGAATCATCTGTTGGATAGCTGAGGTTCCTAAGTTATGTCTAAATGGAATAAAGAGGTGATGGGTACTTGGATATAAAGGATGGTCACTGATTGAAGATGAATTTGGCAATCCCATCAAAACAAAAAGGTAAGGAGTGTTTAAAATTCCACTTAGGTTAATATTTGAACATGGACATACAGCATAATCTTCTGTTCCCCTGACTTGCCTTTGCCCAGACCTGTAGCTGTGACAGATCCACTACAGCAACTACCTGCTTACAACCCTGTTGCTGCAAGGACATGGAGCCCCTCCCACCCAAAAGGAAAAATACCCTGCCATGATCAATGCATCAAACACAGGCAATATTTTTCACCTTCAGATATACCACCTGCCCCTTATGGTAAATTCCTTTTTGGGGTTCAGAGGGAGTCAGTTAAAAAATAAATGTAAGAAAAGTGTAAAGCAAAAATACAGCCCTTTAATGCAGATTGGATCATAAGAACTGCAAAACCCAATTCTGGCGTAAGACCCTGCTTGATAGATCCAAATTTTGGATCATAGCTTCTACATTTCAATCCATGGAGAGCATCTCAAGAATGGCTAAGGCACAGACAATTTTGACAAAATTCTCTTTAATTTGGTCTTATAAAGCTGCAACAAGGGAAATTCTAAAATTTCCAATGCTGTCTCTTCTGGGGCATCACAATCTGGTATGTAACCTAAATCGCATGCAGAGGTTTCAGCTCCTGTAGTTCTTGCTCTTTTGTCTTCACTGGACTTTCAGAGGGCTCATGTGCCACACAGGCTATACTCCTCTTTGCTCCTGCTCGGACAGCCAGGACCCTGATGAATCATGCTCAGGCTGAGGTTCACTGTAACCTCCTGTTTCTTCTTCACGGAGCTGCTACCTACCTGGCTGTTCCTCATCCCACATTTCTGCATCCACTGGCTCTGACCTTGCACTTGTGCTTCAGGAGCATCCTGATTTTCCCGAACATTTCTCCAGTTTGCCAAGATAATTTCAGAAATCTGTGAGGAATCGTGTTCCCCAGCATCGTCACAGCCTTCCCAAAAACTGAGCACGCGTGCTTCCTGTATCACTATCCCCATCACTGGTGGGGATAAAAAAAA
>VZUA01000028.1:6597-17375 GCA_013401035.1 Horornis vulcanius | reverse complement strand
TGGTTCTTTTCTATCTTCCCAAGAATGATCTTTTATCTCCTGCTGTCATCTCCCAAGACTGCATGTGATTTCCCAGTTTCTGTCTCTGATCTTCTTTTATTTTTGTAACTGTGCCTACTGAAAATATTAAAACCCACCTGCCACTGATTAAAGTGACCCATTTCTTTTTTACTCTCATAGTCCATCCTTGCTCCTAGTTTCTGAGAAATTTAATTATTCTGCTAGAAATCAAGCCTCTGGAGAGCTCTAAGAGCTCTGTGAACTGTCAGGGTACCTCAGCTTCATACAGCCATTTACAGTTGATCATCCAGTGCAATGCACCTGGGGAACTGATATGGTCTGACTCAAAATAGGCCTTCACAGAGCCAGGCAACTCTGTTCATGTCAAGAAGGGAGAGCATGTGCTTTACTGACTGTTGTGTATCTCTGATGCAGGAGAGGGAAANTTGGGTGCTGGAGAAGGTGAGTACTCTGGGATTTATTCTGGGAAAAGAGTGCAAAGAGATACTGAGGGGGACGTGGCATTTTAGACCCCAGATTCTCATTAGTTTGGAAAGTTATGCTTGAACTGAAAAATTATACTTGAGTATGTTGTCCTGAGTCAGTGATGTTCTAAGGAGGAAAAAGCTTTTGTTCACAGGCTGTGTCAGTACTTCAGCCATCTCCTGTGGAGTGTGGCGGAGCTGTGCCCACACCTCCCACCACACTCATCAGCAGGGCTGCCTGCCTTGGTGGAATCAATGTTCTTCCTCCTACCTGCCTGAAACACTGATTTTTTGCAGTTCAAAAAACACTGTGCTATCTCAAGGAAAGGTTTAATTACAGGTTTGAGGTTTTTTTTGCTTTTTTAAATCTTTTTATTTTTAGGATCATTAATACACTTTAGTACCTGAAGTCTTTGTTCTTTACAACTGCTGGGCAGGTAGTGCAAGACTGCAGAAACAGTTTCTCTGCCTTCCTCATCTATGTGGAAAAGAAAGAAATGTCATGTTTTCCAGTGTGCCAGAGCAGGCTCCAGTAGGTGACCTCTCCTCACCTGGCTTTGCAAGCTGACTTTCTGGGCCTGCTAAGTCTTGAAGTAGTAACTATTATGTTACCAGTGATAAGAGTTGCTCTTCCCTCTGACTCTCTGAATCCAGGAGGGTTCATGGAAACCACAACTGACATCCAGAATATGAGCAAAAGATTTCATTTATTGATACAGAAGAAGCAATTAAAAGATGTTAACAAATTAATTATATGGCATTTTATGCCACTTCAGATGCTGAGAGCCCCAAAGTGATGACATTTTATAGAAGTTATTTTGTCTCATAAACATCTCTACATTTGGATTTTTCTTCTGCAGATTTTCCCCTGCACCTTTTTGAACATTACTCTTAATTCAAAAACTCAGAACACCACAATTACTAATCTAAACATAACCCATTTTTTTCATTTTTTACGTTAGTTCTTCCTCCAGACAATTTTTGGTGTGTATGAGATGGAGACAGAACAAAACTCGGGCTTGTTGGTATTTTGATACTGTGACCATCCTGAGGGGACACCTCATTGCAGTCTACAACTTCCTCCTGAGGGGAAGAGGAGGGGCAGGCACTGATCTCTTCTCTGTGGGTCCCAGTGACAGGACCCAAGGGAATGGCCTGGAGCTGAGTCAGGAGGTTTAGTCTGGATATCAGGAAAAGGATTTTCATCCAGATGGTGGTTGGGCACTGGAACAGGCTCCCCAGGGAAATGGTCACAGCACCAGTCTGACAGGGTTCAAGAAGCATTTGAACAATGCTTTTGGGCCCATGGTGTGACTCTTGGAGTTATCCTCAGCAGGGACAGAAGTTGGATTTGATGGTGCTTGAGTTTCCCTTCCAACTCAGGATATTCTATGGTTCTATGACCTTGGAATTGCCTTGGCTGTGATTTTGTATTTTGTGATAGGTAAGGTTTTAAATTTACGTCTTCATGCTCAAGAAAATGATCTCTGGGTAAAAAATGGATTAGAATTAAGCAGTAAGATTCCTTGAAATTGCATGTCATGCTGAGATAACCCAGACCTCAAAGGTGGTTCGTGAACCAATTGTCAGTGACCTGACAGAAGTGTTATCTCACATGAGCACAGTCCTTGTGGTGTGCTGTTGCAAAAGTTAACTGACAACTAGAAAAAAACCAAAAAAACCCACACCTGTGCACAGAACTACCTGCAGTTAGTCTTTTAAATAGCATAATTTTCTATTAAAATTGGTTTAACTGAAACTTTTAAATTTTGCTTAGGGAAAAAATGTACATATTTTAGACCAGATTCTTAAAAGTAGTCAGTTACTAGAACGACAAGGAAAATCTGGCTCTCAGTTCATGTTTTTCTGTGGAAATGCAAAATGTGGAAGTTATGTTCTGTTCATATCTGCATAATTACATATACCCCCAAGGAATGAGCTTTAATAAGTTCCAATTTTGCATGTTAATTCCTTAGATAAAACATTTAATCATAAAGTTGAGATGAGAGTAACCTTTAACCACCATTAAAGAAGTGGGAGCTTTTGGAAAGGAACACCAACGTGTAGGGACACTGATCACCTGAAGAACCATTCACCTTTGGTTCACTCTTTCCTGTCAAGGTTTCCTTGGGAATAACCAAGAGTAGTTCCTGTCTCATGGTGTTTTCCTTGTGTGCTTGAAATGAACTTGTGTCTCAGGCCATCACCTTTTCTTCAGCTGTGACCTGGCAGCTTCAGAAGACAGTTAAAAGTGTGTCTGGCTGCAGAAATATCAGAGCTAGCTAGAGGAACTGGTACTCCCACCTGAGAGGGAAGCTTTACCTGTGTGAGGGTGACATGCCCCATTAAACTTCCCTTCCACCGAACAGCTAGAGAGCTCCAGTCCTCACCTTATCTCACTTACTTTGTCTGAGATGCAGTGCTTATAGTCACGGATGTAAAAAAACCTCCAACAACCACACCATTATTCTTGCCCTTGGCTGGTGGTATTGACAGGTAAATGCTGTTTCCTCTTGTCTATATCTGCAATACCATAGTGGCCTGTGCCATGGCTGTACTTGTCAGAACGCTGCAGGCTTGTCAGTGCCATCCCTGGTTTCCCAGAGCAAGGAGGCTTTGCATGGTTTGTGTGGAGGGGCAGCCTGTGTCTGGCCGAGCCTGACCCACACGCCTGAAGGCAGCTCTCTCACACACAGTACCCTCTAACAGGTCTTGCCAAAATCCTTGGCTGGGTAGAGGAGAGAAAATGTATGTGCCCTGACTGTGAGAAAGGCTGCCATCAGCCCTCTGGTGAAATTGCTTCAGTGATGAGCCAGAGACACTGTTTGATATGTCTGTGCATATTATGCAAGTCACACTCTGAGCCAGTTAAGATATAAGAACTTTGCTTGTTATTTTATGAAACATACTACTTAAATGTATTAAATGCTATCAAACATTTTCTATCATCAAAGAAGAACAATATTATCTTTTGATCTTCAGAAATAACAGCTCCAAGGGTAAGTAAAACAAATGTATTTTCTTAATTGCTGAGCCAAGTGAAGCACAATTTAAAGGCTTTAAAGCTGCAAGTAATAGTTGTACAAAGTAGAAAAATTCTTGTTCTGTCATCTTGCAATACAGGTATATCACATAAACTCAGAGGTCAGTGAAGCTGAGACACAGTTAAAGAAGATGAGACGTTATAGAGAATCACTTACACTGGAAAAAATCCTTAATATCATCAATGTCATGCTGCAGGTTCTTCAGTCCTCAGAGTTACATTTGCCTCAAAGGAGGAAAAGTCAGAGTCTGAAAAATAAAGTTATCTGAAGTATAAAAGTAGTTTTTAACCTGTGACCTTTCTGCTATACAACTGCAACGAGGTGGCATTCTTGTAATTTTAAAATCATTGCATTTTGATGCATGGGTGAAATGAGCTGAAACGTGGAAGTACATTTTCTTCTGTAGCACTCTGGAAAATAAGCTATTGCAGTCAGTTATTTTCTGGAGGAAAAAAGAAATCTTATTATGTTGAGTTACTGACTTGAGGCTGAATTATTCTGCTTGGCAGAATTAATCAAACACTGATTCTTGGACTAACTTTCACTTTACTGTGTGAATATGTGATAACAGAGAGAATAGTCTGTGCTGATGAAGTATGCACACTGTCTTCCTCTCTCTGTCTTTGCCTTTGCAAAGCTTGGAAAAGCTTTGAACTGAAGCCACAAGGGAGCTAGAAGGAATTAATAGGCAAGTCCCCTGATCAGAGACAGCAGATGGAAGTCATGTGCAATCCAGACATTTGTGTATGTAAGTATTAAGACTGGGAAAAGGTCCTGTGGCTTATGTTCTTTTGTGACGTGGAAGCCCTTTGTGGACCTCTGCATGGTTATCAGCCACAGCTTTTCCTCTTTACAGGAGGGAGGATAATTCTTCCTAAGAAACACAAATTCTTGAGATGGGATTGTTGCAATGGCACTCTGAGGTCTGGGCACTGCTCTTGGACTAAAACTGGGCTTCTGTCCTTCCTCAGTATATTGTGGAATTGGAAGATGTTGAAACCAAACAGGGTTCTGTTAGGTGGCTTCTAAGAGTAGGTTAAAAGAGAAACTCACCATTGCTTTAATAAGATGTAAGTCTTGCTGAAATGTTCCCAAGTGTTTGTTGTATGGTTCATGGAAGAGTTTGTTTTAGAAGAAATACTTTCCTGCTTCAGTGAAGACAGTATTTTCAGAGCCTTTAGAAAATTAACTAATAATAAAAGTTACCATGACTGGACATTGTCCATGGAGAGGTGAATTGCAAAAATTAATAATTAGACAGCAAAGATTAAATGTCTTTTCCTTAAAAAAAAAAGTTGTCAATTGTAAGATTAAAAAGATGTCTCTTCACAATCAGACAAAGCTGATTGTCTTTTGAAGGTACAAAGACCCAAGTCAAGGGTTTGCTCATGTTTTTTCATTGTAAAGAAAGATCTGAATAAAGTGCCTAGTACTCTCTTTCAGTGCCTGTGTTTCTGTAATGCTGATAATGGTAGGAATGTTCTTCCATTAGGGCATGAGGGATTTAAATCCATAAATAACTTGAGTGAATAGAATTGACTTCTTATCCCTCAAATGACCAAATTGATTTTTTACAATGTACAAAGAGAAGAAGGTGCCATTAATATTGAAGGGCAATATGTCTGAATGGTTCTCCTGTGATTTCTTCAAGAAAAGGCAGCCCCTCTCTGAAGCTAGTGGATGTCTGCTGTACACTTCCAACACTTTACAGCCTTTATGTGCTAAGGTTAGTGGTAAGGGCAAAAGCAACAGTCAGTACACTTGGTAGGTTATATAAAATGCATTTATTTTTGTAAAAAAGTCAGAGCCTCACACTGCCAACATTTTAATGAAATATCACAGTTGCTTTAACAAAAAAACCCAGTGATCTGTTCTGTAATATGAAACTAGAAACTGATGAAATGAAGAATGAGGTAGAATGTCTTCAGCAAAAAAAAGTGTGTTTTCATATATTTAAATGTAAAACAGTGTGGCTTATTCATCCATTTCTCTGCCTGTATGCAAGCATGACAGAAGAGTGTACCCCAGGGAGCTGGGTTTCCTGCCCCCTGTTCTGTTCTATTTACACAGGCTCGTGGTAACCTTGAGATGTAGCTTTTGGAGGACAGTTCCAAAATCAATTTTTCCAATTCAGCATCTCTAACTGGAGCCTTAGCTGATATTGCTTGACTGTCAGGATTTGTTATACAGGGTCTCACCAGCCACTGCTTTGGTATGAAAGGAGCTTTAAATGAAAGCCAAGTACTGTATTTTATTCTGAAGCCATCTGTGTGGAAGGACAGGTAATTAATTCTGCATGCAAATTAAAAGGGATAACTGGAATCTGCTGGAGAAGTAAACAGCCTTACTCTGGCTGCTGCCTGGGCAGCACAGAGACCTTCTGCTCCCAGCACCATGGACACCAGACCTCCCTGCAGCCTGCAAGCCTCCCATCACCGGGACTGAGCAGGGCCAGTTCTTCCTCAGCGCTTATCAGCCTTCCCACATTGCACAGCAACCCTGCTCTAAAACCAACCCTTTTGTTTCCATGAAGACAGATTCCCAGTATCTAATAAGCAGCTGTGAATGAAAGCAACACAGCAACACTGACTCACCTTCATTTGTAGGTTGCCTCTAGCTAGCTTGTTTTTGTTTCTTATTTGAACTACTGTCATTTCCTCTCCACAAGCTGGCAAAATCCACACCCACCCGCTTCTGGTAATGAAGTGCACGGCTAGACCAGCTGACAGGGCGTTTTTTAAATGAAAGGCATTTGTGCTCTGGAATTTCTTTAGCATGGACTTGCACAGAGGGTGGCACAGAGACCCAGCTATGAGTTTGCTACTATTAAATAACTGAAATGCCCTATGAAATGTCAGTGGAGATCTTGAAGTAATTATACCCACTAAACCCTTCCAATTAAGATGTTACTTTCCACCAGGGACAACAGGCCAGATCCTGTATCCACAGTAACTCCACAAAGCACGTTAGAGACAGATTGATTTATGCTCCAGCAAGAGACAGTAGAATTGATACTATCAATTTCCTTTCAGGGTAGTAGCCCACCAGAAACCTGAAAAATACTTGGCAAAATTATTTATATGCTAAACTGAGGTAAGATGAATAAAGACTTATTTTAGAGGCCAAAACTTCTTAAGGTGCATTCACCAACTACTTAGGTTTCTCGTACTGGACAGAGAGAGGCATCCCTGCTGCAGCAGATTTGTTGGATCCAATCTATCATGTTCTTCCCTGAAACTGAAATCACTGCAGTTAGGCATTTAAAAATCTGTCCATGACCTTTTTTAATTCACTGTCACCAGGAAGATGCAAAAGCATGAAAGCTTCAGACTTCACCTTTAGAGCACATTCAGGGTGGCAGCACACAGTGTAGATCCACTACATTTTATTTATGTGCAGCACAGTCCTTTAATTTCTGACCTTTCATTATAGACAACACAGTAAATAAAAGATATATATATAATCATATGAGACATATGGAGGAAGAATGAGAAGAATATCAAATTTAAACCCATACAAAAAGTATGCAAGCTTAATGAACCCTAAATACCCGTTAAATAGCCCTCTACACTATGGAAGACCTTCCCAAGACTCTAGAGAACAGGGCATTTTCTCAGTCTTGCTAAAGTGGTTCATATTCACAAATAATTTTTACAGTGCAGCACTGAGTCATGCAGGACTCAGTGTCCACGATGACAGGGAAGCTGAAACTTCACAAGAGGATGACGATGTTGGGTGATTACAATTAATTCATGAGCACTGGCTCTTCTACTGAGATTATAAAACTCCTCTTAGCTACATGCAAAATTTATATCCTTTTATCCCACTGAGATTGATGGAGATCAGTTTTTTAATTCCTCTCTCTTTCAATGTCCTTAAATCTGTCTCCAGAGTTCTAATGCTATGGCCGCGGTTATACCACAGAGATTCTATTGTGTTTTCTAATAAAGAATATTAAATATATCATAACATTAACTATATAATAAAATTTAAATGAAACAGAAACAAATAAACTGGAAGTAAAAAAAACCAAAAAAAACACAAACCAAAAAACACCAAACAAAACCCCCCTACTGTACTGTTGGTTTTTTTTGAAAGTTTGGGGCCAGGTGCTAAAACTGAAGTGCTGGAGGGTCTACAGGCACAGCTGGCATCATTTTCATGACACTGTATTGCCATAGCCCACAGAGCTGCAAGTGCACATCTTCAGGACATACTTTTAACCTGATGCTAGTTAAAAGCTTCTCCCAGTATTGCATTGCCATGTTAAAAAAAAAATAGAAAAAAAATGTTATCATGTCTTTTACTTTACAGTTCCACAGAGCTGTGGTGGTTACATCCCTACTAGTGATATGAAGGACTTTGTGGATACTACCAATATAAGGGATCAGCTCAGAGTTCGTCTGTAAGGTCTCCAGGAAAATATTTATCCAGGAGTGAAGCTGCATCAGCCTTAGAGACATATCACATCCCTTGGCTCTGGAGCCTGCCATGCTCGCTCTCAATTACATTTCTGCAGCAGCACTGGAAGCTTGTCTCCCTCCTTCAGCTGCCAGCTGGGTGTTCACAGTGCTCTGGTGTCTCAGTGGAAGGTGCTCGAATTTCTATCAGTTTGACATTTATGTTTTACATTAACAATTACAAATTTGGTTCAAGGTTCTCTTTTTACATGAGGAATCAATAACATTCATTGAGAGAATTATATTGTCCCCCTGTAAAAGATTATAGCTGTTTTGGAGTAATTTCAGGTGTTTGGGTAAATGCCTTTTGTTGACATGAACACTTAACCACTTTGGATCCTTTCTTACACACACTTCTCCTATTGCAGGGAACATGCAAGATCATGCAGAAGACTATTCAATTTCCAAAATGCTCTCTTTGCCCTATAGAAAATCAGATGAGAACATGAGAACTTAAATACATTTCTTGCTTTCTCTCAAGATTCACCTGCTATCAGAATCAGTGCACCTGACACAATCACAGCACTCTCATCCGTGGCAAAAACTTCCGATGATCTTCACATGGTGGGGCAGGACAGTGGCTGATCTCTAGTGATGTTTACATGAAGAGTCTGCAAGGCCTGGAAAAGATATTTAACCTACTGTGACACCTATATTCAAATGCAAGTGACAGAATAAAAATGTTTAACATCCAGGCTTATAAACCAATGCTTTCCTCTTCTATCTTTTGACAATAATTTTAATCAGAGTGACATTTGATCCTATGAAGATGATGATCTGCAGTTCTAGAAATGAGTACTTAATTCTTTCTGTTCCATCTTTCAGTATATATGTGCCTTACATTAGAAGAATGATGTGATCTGGTTATTTTAGCCCATGAAGCTTCCAATTGTTTTCTCACCTTTGAATTAGATAACTGCAAACCCTAATCCTTGATATCCACTAATCACCTACTTGAAGTATTGATCTGAAGCTCTCAAGTCTCCTAGGGATGAGAAATGACCACATAATGATGTGATTCTTGCAGAGAAACAACTGGAAAACATGCCATACTGACAGCTTTGTACTGGAAATGGCATTACCAGTGGCCTTACCTGCCTCCCAGTTATGCCTGGATTGTAAAAATCATCCTCCAAATCCCCAATATATACCCTTTTCCAATGGCTGCTGGCTCTGGCTTTTGGATCATCTCCCATTTAACAATTAGCAACACTGCCTTTTCTCCTTCACAGCTTTCAGAAAATTACACATGAGTAATCAGAACAAAACCCTTGATGTTTTTCTTCCCTGTTACATTTTCAGAATAGTTTCTTTATCACAATCTGCTTTTCTCTATTCATATATACATCCATGTAAATAAATCAGGGAGAAACAGAAGTTCAACACAGGGACTAGGTCCCACAGATATCCAATTACACCTTGCTGGGTAAGGTTTCATTCTGGAAAAGAAAACCAACCAGCCTCAGGTTTCCATGGCTGAACCACAAGCATGTATCTTTCATAAAACATATGTATGTGTACAATCTGTGCTTTACAACCTAATTGTCATCTTAGGCTTAAATGATTCACATGTTGCACTGAAGTCTGCATTTTTAAAGGCATTTTCAACCAAAATAAATAAATAAAGAAAGAAAGAAAAAAGCAATTCAGCAGAGGCTGCAGAATCAGAAAGGTTGTCAAGAGCAAATTAGCACCAAAATTATTCTGCATTGTGCCATGCATTATTGAACAAGAATAAATGCTTTGGAATGTCTCACTGCTTAATTGTCTGTTTTGAAAATGAATTATAAGTGAAATAGAAATTTTTAGCTCGGAGACCTTTTGTTGTGAAGACCCCTATGTTAAGTCACCCAAGAGAGTGCTTTTGCATGTGGTTCAAATGTAAGTACCTGCCTTTCCAATTGTCTAATAATTTGTTTCTGCTGTATAGTCACTGCGTGTGCTACCCTGTGTCACAGGGTAGGGACAGTAAAAGGGAGTGAGAATGCACCAGTGAAAGGAATAAAACACAATACAGATAAAAACAATGGGGCAAGCAAATCCTTAGTTTCTGTATTATAACATTACCCAGTGATTCCAAGTCACTGTCTGTAGGAAGCAATAATGCCACGTTAGCAGCTTTACCACATCCTCCCAGAGGCTCACAGGCCAAGGTGTAAATAATCTCCTGCTAGAATGATTCCCCATTTTGCCTTTGATGAAATAATTGAGCAAATGGTATCAAAGGATCCCACCCAAACCACTCTAGGGAGACATAGCAGCTTTCTGGTGTCTAAAGAAGGCAACAGTAAGACTGGAGAGAGACTTTTCAGGAGGGCATGTAGTGACTGAACAAGGGGAAATGGCTTTAGGGTGGTGGCCTTCAGGGAAATGGCTTTAGATTAGATATTAGAAAGAAATTCTTTACTATAAGACTGGTGAGTTACTGGAAAAGGTTGCCCAGAGAGGTTATGTACTCCCCATCCCTGAAAGGGTTCAAGGTTAGGCTGGATTGGGACCCTGAGCAACTCAGGGTTCAGTGGAAGATTCCCTAATCATGGGAAAGTTCCATATTGGAACTAGATGGTCCTTTCCAACCCAAACTATTCTGTGATTCTATGATACTATGATTCTATCCTGTTGTGGAAAAATCAAGTTAGATGACTGGACCATGTAAGCAAAGAAAACAGACAAAATCGGAGAAAATAGATTTTAGGATATTGATGTAAAACAAGAAAAGTTCCTATTTTCAAGTGAATCACTTTAACTATTGTCGCAAGAGACATCGACCAGAGACACGCAGGCTCCTT
>VZUA01000025.1:6052-17331 GCA_013401035.1 Horornis vulcanius | reverse complement strand
GGGATTTGGAACAAGATGAGCTTTAAGGTAGCTTCCAATCCAACCATTCTGTGATTCTATGATTTGACCATTCTGCCTTGCACTTCCCAGATGAGCAGGACAGACTTTTGGGATCCTGCCATCATCCCAAACAGAGACGGTGACAGTTGGCCTTGAGTCATCTCTGACAAATACTGGCATCAATTCTTGGCAATTCTCTGTCACGCTGAAAGAAACCTTTAAGGAACAAAATGGTCACCCATTAAACAAATACCCTGGAGATCCTGACAGCAGGGGCTTCTGCCTGGGATCAGAATTACTCTTATCCCAATATTCACCTTCAGGCTGGTGCTCATTCAGCTCAGAGAGGCCAGATCAAATTGCCAGAAAACCATAAATTTTAGGACTATGAGAACACCAGAGCCCCAGACTAAATCTCTCCTGGGCAGAGTCCACAGGGGCATTTTGGTTTTCTTCCTAGGACTTTCCATCCTGGATGATGGATTCAGTGATCACATGTGAGGTCTCCAGGAGAGTGGCTTTTGGGGAGGGGACCAGCCTGGGTGGGAGGTTGTGTTTTGTGCCACAATACTGGTGACCTCTGCTAAAGTGGCGGCAAGAGTTCCCAAAAAGGGACATTTTGTAGTAAGAACAAGAGGCAAGACAAACTCACCAGTTCCAGTTTGCGTCGCTGACCAGGAATAGAATTTCCACTGGAATTTTATTTGAGATACCTCCTACGTTAATGCAAACACTTTTTTCTCTACACAAACACACTGCATTTCAAAAATTCAGTCCATGAGGAGCTTTCCTGAACATGGAAACTGGACTCAACCAAATCATGCCTCTCTGCTGTCCCCCTCAGCTTTAGGAGATGCTGTTTGTGGCACAGAGGGAATGTGAAACACATCTGATGCCTGAAAACTCTGTCAGGATTTCCTCCAGAGGCCAGTAAGCCTGGCTCTGTATTTAACTCTTATTTAACAATACTCCTGTGGAGAGGAGCAGCACAGATCTTTTCCCATCCATTCTTGGAGGAGGTGGAACTGCCAGCGTCATGGAGAGATGTCCCACCAGCTTATGAGCACAGGCTGCAGAGGGAACCTCAGTACAATAGTATTCCAAGAATGAGAACATTTCTCCCACTGCTGCCCCTTGGGATGCAGAGGAGTCACCATACAAAATGCAATTCTTCTCTGGCTGGGAAAAAAAAAAGAAAAATCCTGAGCAACTGCAAGACAATAGCTGGGCCCCATTGTCTCCCCTCGCTTTCAGGAGACATCTGTGGGAGATGTGTGAGGCTTCCCTTGCTGCACACTGAACTGGCAGTGTCACAGAGAGCTGGATTCTCCTCTGCTTTGTGTGCAGGGATGATTTTGGAAGCTGAAATCTCACTTTAGCCATGAACAATCTGTGAAGGTCAGCTTGCTGTACTGCTGGGTGCTTCTCTGGTTTGGTTATCAGAGTGACAGAATTTTTCTCCCTCATGGAAAAGTCATCGACAAAGGAGAAAGGAAATGAAGCTGCTGTTGATGATGAAGCTTTGCCTGCTCTAGTGGTGGGTTTGGCAGCTCTGGACTTGATGGACTCAATCTCAGAGGTCTTTTCCAACCTTAACAATTTTATAATTCTATCCTTCCCACCTCAGTCTCGGTCACTGGCCTTGCACAATGACCACAAGATGACACTGTCCTGGCATCCAAATAGTCCCAGATGAGCCATTCCAGCTGGTTGCATACTTGCAACCCTCTCCCAAATGGCCACACCATGCACGTTGCCCTTCAGCTTTTTGCCAAGTTTGCTTCATACAGGCCAGAAAAACTGAAGAGAAAAATAGCTCCCAAGAGCTTCATCCTGCTCTGTAAGTGTGTCTCTGGTTTCTAAAGTAAAGAAAACCTCCAAGAAGCAGGCTAAAGTGAGGAGAGTTACTTCCAAATTCTGGACAAAAAGAAATTTTAGGCCTTGAAGTACAATAAAAGCTGTTCCAGGATGTTTAACAAGGAGCAGACTTGTAGAAGACCACCAGCACCAGGGATGTGGGACTGAGAGCTGGGTTATCCCTGCAGGAATCTGTCCCAGCTGATCTCTTCAGTGTTCAATGAGGAGGACATCAGAGTTCTGTTGGTCTCCTTGGATAAAACCTTCTCCAGGCCTTGGACAGTGGAAGAAACAAGGATGAATCTGAATTAAGCAGATTTCTAACCTTCTGCTGCAGGGGAAGGGTCCCACCTTGACCCTCACAGAGCAAATGGCCACACCAGTGACCTCCTGACCCTACCAGAGAGGGAGGAAAGGAAGGTCACTCAAGAGCTGTGTTCTTGGAGCACGCTCAGCTCTGTTAGTGCTGGGGTCTAACGAGACCCCAAATGTAGCAGAACCTAAATCTTTGTCAGAGACAGAGGAAGACTTTCCTAAATCCCAATACAGGGCTTTCCAGCACAGCCCAAACCCAAGGCCATCCCATCATCAAAGATCTTTGGTGCAAGAAGTACCAAGAAGGGCTGGAATCACCCTTACTCTATTATTGACCTCATCTTAAACCCTGGCTTGGTATCAGGGAGTTGAGCCAGAGGATATTTAGCTTCAGGACTGGTTCTGACTGAAGTTCAAACTCAAACCACTCTTATCAGAGTCCAGCATCATTTAAAGCCCAGGTTTGGATGGGCTGTGGTTCAAAATAAAAAGTCCCCTCTCCATGTTGTGCTTCCTGTGGAATGTGGCTGCTCATGCAGTGCATGGGATCCATGGGATGTAGAGGTGGATTTGTGGGCCACTTGTCTGGGAAGGAAGGACTGTGCAGTTTTTGTTTAGTCTGGTTATAAATGTCATACGTTATATATCCTTCACCATTTCCTCGTAAGAACACTTCACTAATGGATATCTGCACCAGGAAACTTCTGTGGCTAGACAGCCAAAATTTTACCTTCTTCACTTTCAGCCCTTCCTTATAACACTGTAATTCCTCAGGATTTATGTCATTCCAATATTTGTTTCATTCTCCCCCAGTTGCTGCTCGCCAAGCCAGTGATATTTCATTTATTTTAATCTTTCTTCCAGAAATTCCATTTTTCCAANATTTGTTTCATTCTCCCCCAGTTGCTGCTCGCCAAGCCAGTGATATTTCATTTATTTTAATCTTTCTTCCAGAAATTCCATTTTTCCAAGCAGAACCTTGGTGCTGGTTTTTTTTTATTCCCCTGATGTTCATCTCATTTGCCAAGGGAAGGCTAAGGCACTACAGCATTGTATTCCAAGTGAAAATTATTTTATTAGTGCAGTGCACCAGGCTAAGGGAAGAACTTGTCTTAACCAGAACACTCACCTCACCTTTTAACTTTGGTAACCATGACATAAGAAGTGAAACTGCTGGATCTGGTTAGTTTCTTAAAAAAAATTTTAAAAAATTGAGAGATTTGGGGTTTTTTTGCTGAAACTACTCATTTATAAGCACCAGCAGTGTCATGTAACACAGACAAATCTATTTTTTGTGGAATAACCAGAAAGTCTTTTTTTCAGGAACACGTAGATCAGTTACATGCATTCTCTACTCATTGCCATTTATAATTTTGTGCATAAGGAATTTAAACTCAGGGTTGTGCTGCCCTGTGTGGAGGGGAGCACTTGGCTGAATAAACCTGACAAACTGTTACATCAGACCCGCAACAGGCAATTACTAATTATTGAGGGAAATTGCTTCATACATCAGTTGATACATCATGTTGTAATTATTTTAACATTAAAGGGGGAAAGATCAGTTTGGATAGGTGTACAGCCATATTAATAAATTATTTTGGGGTGCTTCCTGCTCCATTTGCATTAGGCATTCCTCAGGGGATAAGATTTCCCTTTGAATTTTGCTGAAATATTGTCCAACACACCTATGCTTGCAAAGTATTTGACTTGTGAAAGGGAAGGGGGAAGTCAAAAACTGGTTATGCTTTTTTTAGCAATTTTAAAAATCACTTATAGCATTTTAAAAAATTACTAACAGAATTTGAAGAAATAAAGAGCTTGCAAATCTCCCCATAAAACTATGATTTTCTTTGCATGGTTAATTTTGCTCACTGGAAACTGAGATTTTTGTAAGACAAAATGTTTTTCTGGAAGCAGAATATTGATTTTGTGACAGAGCTGAGGAAATAACGAAACAGATAAAACAACATCATGTAGGTCTCTTTTAAGACACAAAAATATGACTTTTAGCACTTCTTTGAAACAGGTTTTGGGTTTTTTGAGCAACTCTACAATCCACTTTCCTTTTTTTGTCACAAAGAGAGAACAGTCAGGAAAACTCATGTTTTAAGAAGTTGGATCCAAATTCCTGCATGGATTCTCCTCAGAAAACTCTACTGACAAGGAAGGACATTAAGGACCTTTACACAGTGATAAAATGAACTAAATGGCTTTATCCTTTCTTTTGTAAATAGGATGTGACTTTGGGGCTCATGCTTGGGAATAGTGTAACTCCACTGAGATGAATGCCCCTCTTAAGGGGGAAGACCTGAAATTCCACAGCAGGCAAAGGAGATTCCTTGCCAGGGAGGTTCTTGGTTTGTGGCACCTTGGTGCAGCACAACCGGGCTCCAGGTGTGAGAAGGGACCTCAGAGTTTCCCCTGGGGGTGGCTCAGGGTGGGCGATGCCTGCACAGATCCCCAGCACTGCTTTCCACGTCTGCCCAGAGCCGTGTGTCTGATTTTCCATCTCTTCCACCCTTGGGAATGCAGCCATTTATCCTCCTGTTGCAGGAGGCTCCTCAGCCCTTCCCTCCTGGGGAAGGAGCCCCACACACCCCCCCGACCCCTCACCCCACACCACAATTTCTCCATCATCTTCCTGCCCCTCCCTTCAGCTCCGTTCCCCTTTCATCTCCCGTTTCTCCTCCCTCATGGGCTACCTTTGATTTTCAAATGCTCATATTCCAGTCCCTCCTTCTCTGGTGGAAACTTTAACAAATGCACCAACATCTGCTACAGTTAGTCATCACACTTAATGTACAGGATATTCCAGCTGGCTTCACTCTCCTTTTATTATGTATTGGAAAGAGGTTTCATCTGTGCTCCTCTGGCTTGGCCAGACACACACCCAGACTCACCTCCACGTGGTGTGGACACAGCTGGGGTACCATGGGGTGTCCCTTGGCCACCTGCCCATGGCTTCCCCCAGTCCAGCACCCCACCCGCTCTCCTGTTGCCCACAGTGGGACGTGTTTGGGTTGTAAGGTCCTTTTTTGAGGAGATGTCATGAAGGCAGCCTGAGTTGGAGCAGTGGTAGAGAGAGATACCCACTGCTCAGGCAATTCCTGATGGATGGAGATGGCAGCAGACTGCATGGCAAGAGCTCCTGGCTTGGGGTTGGGTGTGGAAGCTTGTGATGCCTGCAGGCTTTCCAGGCAAATCATTAAAAGCTCATATTAGCAGGAAATCAGGTTTTTTCCAAATCTGAGGGCAGAACAACTACCCTCCATCCCTGACCCAGTTTCTTTGCTCCAAGTCTTCACAAAAGAGACCCGAAATGGAAGAAACCCCAGTCCAAAGGCCTCATTTCATGGAAAAAATAGACAAGAATGACCTCAAACACCACCACAGGGACCTTGTCTACAGCAGGCTGAGAACACAAAAGTTGCACAACTGCATTGTTGGGAGCTGGGATTGCCTGGAGCATCAGGCAGGTGAGGGCAGCTGCAAGGAGACGAAAGGAGAACAAATTAATATCTTCAATTAAAAAAAAATAACATTTATTAAAAGTCTGGTGTTTGGGTTAAAAAAAGCAAACATATGCTCCCCTTTTCCCTCCAGTGTTCACCAGTTTTTTTACAGCACCATGGTTAAGCACTGGCAGCCATGGAATGCTGCATGAATTTTACTCAGAAAAATACATTACCAAAGGAAGTTGCCCCAAGATAAGAGCATAAAGCAAAAATTAAAACACGAGAAGGCACTGAGGATTTAAAGACTTCAAGGTGCACCTCCTGACATAGGGGCCTGGCTGGAGAAGGAGCAACTGCAGAGCGTTTGAATGACGTTGGTCCCATCAGGTGTGCGCTGAAGAAAAACACAACAGCAACTCACCGAGGCCATAACACCCCAAAACGGGGCTTGCAGCTGACTTCACACATGATTTCTGTCCTTGGGAGTTTCCAGCTAATTCCCTTTGCAAGACAAGCGGGTTTATTTGCTTTCCTAGATAAATATGGACCCACGTCATGCACTTGTTCCCCCGACAACACTTTACAAAAGGAGCATTTTTCTCGAGCGTTTGATCGTCCTCAGAAAAGAAATAGCAGATGGTTAACACAGTTGTCGGCTTTCTCTAATTGTAGGTGAAATCCCCGGGTCAGGAGGATTTCCAGCTGCTAATGGATTTTCCTCATTTTGGTGTGAAATCAGTAAGCGTAGAAACTGTGCTGCCAAACTCCTCTCTATGCCTCAGTTTGGGGTCTCTAAATGTTACCCTGGGTAAATAAAAGCTGTGTTTTTCAGTAGATTTGAGGGCAAATCTGTATACTCATGCTAAAAAGCTTTTTTCCGTCATATCTCCTTTCATTGCCTAAGAATTTCCCATCTCCTTCAGAGACCAGCAGTTTACATATTCTTCCCTGTGAGGGTGGGGAGGCCCTGGCACAGGGTGCCCAGAGAAGCTGAGGCTGCCCCTGGATCCCTGGAAGTGTCCAAGGCCAGGATGGATGAGGCTTAGAGCACCTTGAGATAGTGGAAGCTGTCCCTGCCCATGGCAGGGGTGGAACTGGATGGTTTTTAAGGTCCTTCCCAACACAAACCACTCTGGGATTCCATGATAAAATCAAAGTCGAGGGTGATGTAAAAGCAGCGTCTTTAGTTACCAGACACAATTCAACCTGCTGAAAATGAGCAGGCAAGAAACAGACTCATAGAATTGTTAAGGTTGGAAAAGACCTTTAGGATAATCAAGTCCAGCCATCAGTGCAACACCACCCCCATGTTCACAATTAAAGCATGTCCTCAAGTGCCACATCCACATGTGTTTTGAACACTTCCAGGGATGGTGACTGCAGCACTGCCCGGTCTGTTTTAATGTTTTACAGCTCTTTCCATGACAATTTTTTTCCTAAAAGCCAATCTAAACGTCCCCTGGCACAACTTAAGGCCATTCCTCCTTGTCCTGTCCCCTGCTCCTTGGGAGAAGAGCTAGACCCCCACCTTGCTGCACCCTCCTGTCAGGGAGTTGTGCAGAGGCAGAAGGTCCCCCCTGAGCCTGCTTTTCTCCAGGCTAAAACATGTGAGGTCTGGGCTCACATCCTGGATCTGTGCTGGGATTTGGGGTGCAATGGAGGGGTACAAAGGAGGAATTTCTTGGCTGAGCTCAGGCTGACATGTGCAGAACGGAGCTGGAAGAAATCCCATTTCTTTATTCCAGAAGACTGAGACTGTGGGACAACAAACTGATGGAGCTTATCTATGTGATCGATGAGAAAGGAATCCAAGTGGAATCCATTTAAGGTTGAGCTCGGTGCTTCCCATTTGAAATATTGACAATAAGTGGAGGAGTCATTCCATTTAGAGAGAGTGACATCATCACAAATGGAGCTTGGGATGTGCTCCATAAATTTTTCTGCTTGCTGCAGGTGACAGGCATTGTCTTCTAGGAAATGGAGGGTGTTCAGGGAAGCCGTAAATAACCCCTGCACTGCAATAACCACAGAGTTTGACATGACAAAATATAAAAGGGTTCAGAGAAAAATAGTTGGGAAATGGGGTGATTTACCCATGAACAATTCTAGATACTCCTTCAGAAGAGTAAAAAGTGTTTGAAACACGTCATGGCAAGGAAGATCTTCCAACACATTGAAATTCAAAAGTGAGAATAATTTCCATGTGGCTAAAAAGATTTGGGAAAATAAAGAGAATTCCACCAGAAGAAAGATTTATCTGTTTCTGAACTCATCTGTACTATGAACATTGTCTGACGCTTGAAATTTGGTAAATGTTTGACAATCACCCAGTTTATTTTGGAAAATTCAGGACATTGTTAATTCAAGTGTGCTGTAGTAGTGCCTCAGGTGTCATTACGTGCTTCACTTAATTTCCTGCTTTAATTTGGTGCTGGAATATGCAAACAAATGCAAGGAGAGTTTTATTTTTACTTCATAGCATACTTGAAAACAGGTTGCTGACTTCGTGCTGTGTAGCCAAAATGGATCTGTTTTTTTAAAATAATCTTAATATGCTTAGTCTATATCACTACCTAAAGTCTGGTACATGCTAGAGCAAATCACAAGAATATGAAGATTCCCAATTTCTTTTAAAAATAGGAAGCTGATAAAACTCATGGCAAGTGTTGATGTGTATCTTCCACTACACAGGTTGAATTTAGCCTCGCTACTCTCCAAAAAGAAACATTAAATCTTATATACAAGGAAACCTTGCTTATTTAAAAATTAAAAAAAATACTGCAAAGCTTAGCACTGTAAAATGAATTTCTTCTTTTAGCAAAAACAACCCAGTGAGGCCTGGGAGAGTGACAAACCCATGAAGGTTTGGACCAGATGACCTCTGAAAATGCTTCCCAACCCAAACCATTCAACTCCAGGTTTGGAGGGGCAGCAGAACGGGCTCGGTCATTTGCTGGTGTAAATCAGCTGCTGATCTGCACCAGCTCCTGCCTCCTCCCTGCTCTGCCATTGTCTGCATGGACATGCTGTAATTTAAGCCAGCATGTTACTGTAATTAAAAAAATACACAAATGACAGAATTTGACTCAAGCCCCACCATCCTTCATGGTTTACATTTCCTACAGAGGGAGTTAACTGGTAAGATGTACATGTTTATTGGTTTCCTTCTTTGTGCTTTTACAAGTATTTTTCTCTTTGATGATCTAAACCATATGTCGAGGTACTTTGGAGGATTATTTTATCAGTTTCTCTGCAGTATGAGAGAAATACCAGGGCAGAGCCCATAGGTTTGCACACATCCAGGCCACTAAATCATCCCTGGTTCCCGAGCAGCCCAGCTGCCATATTGATAAATAGTCCGTGTCACATTAATTTAATTCTGAATCACTCTGAGGCATCGTTTTGTTACAAATATAAATTTTGTGGTGTAATGGAATGTGTTAAGCCTTTAACAAATGAACATTTAATGGTCGCTCATGAAAAAACATAAATAATCAGGAATAAAATTAGCGGGGTTGGTAATGAGCGGATGGAGCAGCGTGGCCTGGCCCTGGGAGCTGGGATAGGTGGGAGCAGCATCCACGTTTGCTCCTTCCCCTTGGAGGCTTTGGCAGGGATATAAATGCCTGAACTTGACGTACAAGGTTCTTTTAACGAACTAAAATCTAAAAAGACCAATCTGCTGCACCATTTTGGTAATAACTGAAAATACCTGTCCTTCCCTTGGTTCCTCTCTACCTTTATTATACTGTATGTATTATTCTATATTATATTATTATGCATTATTATAATACTTTCCATTAGATTCTATTATGTTATTGCATTATTATTAGATTATTACTTCGGAGTTTTGGTTTAGTGGTGGGCTTGGTCATGCTGGGTTAATTGTTGGACTTAACCTTTGAGGGCTCCTCCAGCTTAGATGATTCTATGATTCTACAATTCCATGTTGCCTTTCAATTATTCTCTTCCACTGCACCCTGCCAATGTCCCATAGTCAGAAAGAATATTCTCATTTTATATATATAAATACATATATAGGTATTTACTCTCTTTTTCACTGAATAACCTATATCAGTTTTTTATTGAATAATTATTATTTTTTATTGAATTCTTCCAGCCTGTACCTGTTAGAGGCAGCAGCTTTCCAGCTGCTCCAGCTTTACTGGATTTATCCACACACCATTTTTTGGGGAAACCACAACCTCAGCATGCAGGAATGGGGATCCGTTGGTCCCTGGGTCAACTCAGGGGCAAGATGTTAAGCACAAAGGTGTTGCCTGATTAGTGGCAGTCACTGGAAAGAAGTTTTAGCATCTGTGACTGTAGGCAGTGTGTGGATTTCAGCCAAAAGGCTCTCTTTAAATATCAAAAAAGTATCCCTAAAATTGCAAGCCTTTAGAGACCACAGCGCTGCACAAAGTGCCAAGAAAAACAACACGTAGTGCATAAATCTGGAACAATCACTTACTCCAGCCAGGAAGGGACCCAACGACAAAACACTTACCTAAATGCTTTTTATTTGCATTAACATTTATTCAGGAATGATCTGAAAGCCTTGGTCACTTTGCCTTTATATGTGTGTGTGTCTCTGTGTGTGTCTCTGTGTGTGTCTCTGTGTCTCTGTGTGTGTGTGTGTTAAGGGTCTCTGCACAGCTCCTGGATGGGAATTCCCATCTGTGGGATGGTGGAGTTGGTCAAACTCATCACTTCTGGGGATAGGAAAAAGGGACAAAAAAGGGGACATTAAACCACCCCTTGGTTTCTCTGCTACTTTGCTTCCCACCAGGGATGGCAATTTGCATCTGGCTGAATCCATTCCCTGGCCTTAAACCCAAATATCTGAGGAGACCCCTCTTGCTTTTTAATTCATAATTATTAAAATTCACATGTGTTTGAGTTGGAAATCACCCTGGTTCTAATTCCAGCCTCTGTTTGTTTAGCACTGTCCTCCTGTGCAGTGACCTGGCCAGAAAGGTGGTCCTGGTCCTGGTGAATACCCACAGCTCCTGCTCTGTGTTTTCCTCATTGGAAGCATGGGATGGTGATATGTTCTCAAGCTCCACTGTAAATCAGCGAATCTCTCTCCCAAGGATTTGCTCACGATTTGAAAATCTGACTTGAAACAATCCCCTTTCCCCCAGGGCACCATATGCAACTTCAATATATTGGTGGCGAAGGAAAATATGCTGCGCTTGGCGTTTACAATTCCCACTCTAATTTACCAGACAGGTGTTTCTGAGGAACAGCTCATCTGGCAAGGAGAAGGAGGGTCACTGGGTTGGGGATTATTTTTTCCTCCCTCGTATTTTCATTAAGGGGGCAGGTTTGCAAACAGTTGGTAGAAGGAATTGCTCTAGGGAATGCTGTCCCACCCACAGGAATGGAGGCTCAGGAGAAGATGGCAGTGCTTGCTCAGAAAGGGCCCAGACAAAATTCCTGATTTTGTATGAAACAGCTCCCTCATTATCAGAGCTGACCAGTGAACCAGACTGGCTCCAGTGAGCACCAGGATCTTGCCCTTCCCCTGAGAAGCAGCCATTTCTTAAGACCTTCTCCAGGATGAGCAACAACTTTACTGGTCCTGAAACTTGTGACTTGCATTCCCTGTCAGCCAGCCGGCAATTTCTTCCTCAGAGAGAAGAAAAAAAA
>VZUA01000024.1:58015-68134 GCA_013401035.1 Horornis vulcanius | reverse complement strand
GGCTGGCATGGGGCTGCAGGGGTGGGAGGGAAACCTGCCTGCAGCCCGTGCCTGCCTGGCAGCAGAGCGGGAAGCTGCCAGCTGCATGGAAATTCAGTAACACAAAGAGAGAATGAATCAGCCTGTGGGGCTGGAGCTGTAGCCAGCAGCCTGCAAGGTGTGTGTGGGGCAGCCAGCACAGTGCCCTGGCCTGCACTGCCATTGCTCACTTCCAAACCTGCAAACTCCCCTGAAGTACTTTATTGGGGCGTTTTGACAAAACCTGAGCAGAATTAAATTTCCTGCTGACAATGATGGACGAATAGGTTTTCTCTGCTGTCATGAATTTCAAGCTGTTAGTTTCCTGAGACTGGGCATGTAAAGATCATTATTAGGACACTGATGAAAGCATAGTTTTGATCCACTTTCCCAGAAGACAGGGCTGTACCAGATGAATACCTAAAATGCCCCCATCCATTCTTTGAGCTTCATCAGATCTCTGCATTCACAAGTCTACATTAGCTTATAGCCCCTCTGCTACAGCAGGTACAAGACTGCAAGGTAGAGGAAACACATTTTTTTGTGTTTATTGGGTTTTGTTGCCTGCCAGTCCCTTGTATCAAGTCATAGCTGTGCAGAACTTAGCCACCTCTGGATGTGATGACCCTGTACTTTGGCTGCTGTACATAGACACTTGAATTTGAGCTGCTGGTTCTGCATTGTGTCACTCAGTGTCCCTTGTCCTCTGCAAAATTGCCTGTTGGCAGCAGCCTATTCCCTGCCAAACCTGTTAACTGCCTCTCTGAATCAGTAGAAGAGCTGCCCATCTGCACTACAAACCACAGCCCACTTCCCATCTGCTGGAACCAGGCTGGGCTGTTCAGGGATGCTCATGACCCTGACAGATGCTGTCTGTGCTCAGCATGCAGCCCTGATCCATTCTCCCCTTCCACAAACACTATACCCACTTCAGGTCTGGCCTTCAGTCCTGCACAGCACTGACTGTACCAGCCACTTGCCACAGGGGACACAGGGAGTGCAAAAGGAAGCAGAAACACCCTGAAAATGCCAGTCCCAAACTTCATTAGAGGCATAAACCTGCTTCCTAAGACACCACAGAGGGTTTCACTGCCAGGGTGTCATAGGCAGCCAGCCTCATGCTCTGAAAACAAAAAACAAAGGCACAGTTTAAATTAAATAACATGAAGCAAGATTAGTATGAGAGGAACAGGAAGGCTGTACTCAAATGAAAGGACAAAAATGGAATTTATGTTGGGATTCATCCTGGGGAAAAAGATTTCCTCCTGCCAAAAATCTGTTCCCCACATATAGAATTGGCTATCACTATTTCATATACAGTAGAAACATGTGTTTTTACTGTCTTGTGGGCCTGATTCTTGTTTAGTAAGTACCGCTGGATTCCTGTGGTATCATAGCCTGGATCCCTGAAGCACCCAGTGTACTGCCATGCTGCCCCAAAGGACAGCCTTGCCCTGACACGGATTGTGACCCTGAGCTGCAGTGCCCACTTTGGGAGTCTCTCTCTGCCCTATACAATAAAGCTTCCTTTTAGCTGTTTTGCCTGGCTTCACCACGCATAAATTACTTTTTGTAGACTGGCTCCAGCTTTCAAAGGAGACCTCCTTATGGCAGAGATTTCTGCACCCAGCACAAAGCTGTAAGGAAGCTTCTCCCCAAGGACTCCTAGGGCTGTGGAGGGTGCTGCCAGCCATGCACCCACATCCACAGTGAGCCCTGTTCCAAACAGGGGCACTCCTGCAGATGGGTTAGATGGCTGCCTGGGACTTGGCACCTCCAGTGAAGTATGAGGAGCATCTGGGACATGGCATGTTTTGTGCACCAGAATGATTATGTGTCATACAATAAACCTCTCACGATTAACTGTCTCCCCAGGTTTGCCACTGCTTACTTGGAGAACTGATTTTTCCTTGGTGCCATAGCACAGCTTGTGAAGCCATACCAGGAAGCATTTGCTGAAGAGAGTTTTCAGTGAGTAACAGTAGATAAATAGTTCTGGGAAGCAAGGCAGGACTGTGGTTATTACCTATGCTGTAAGCTCAAAACAGTCAGGGATGACTCCAGAAAAAACTACCTTCAGCTTAAATATTTTGACACAACATTTGAACACAGTTGTTCCTGCTGTCCACCAACTTCTGGGCCCAGCACAGACACAGGCACATCCACTGTATTAACCCCCACACTTTGTTAAAAGAGAAATTGTCATCTTAGACTGACCAAACCTATTCCTGGTTGCATTACCAGAAATCCTGCACCTGCTGATCTCACCGGCGTCCTCAACCTGAAAGCTGCTTTGGTGCTCTCTTGATGATACAGTTTTGCTTGCTGAGAACACCCTGCTTTGTCCACGGAACACTTGGACTTTGAGTATGGACAACAGCCAGAAAGGCTATAGGGGAAAGTTGATGCAAAGCTCAGGTGTGCCCTGGCCCTGTGAATCCTCAGGTCATGCTGAGCATGGCTCCTCTTCAGCAGAGAAGCTGCCCTGCAGAGCCCTTCTGCTGAGATGATCTCTCCTTTAATCTCTGTAATCCTCTATGTGAGGAGTAAATTCCTGCAAGTGCCGAGCTGTGTGCAGATAAGGTGGTAGCACACAGTAAGGAGCTGTGGCATTGCAGGGTGTAATGCTGTATTTTTAAGATAAATGATCTTCCTGCATTTTTTTCCTCGATTCTGCCATCATGAGCTGGTGCTCCACTGTAATCACAGCAATTGGTTTAAAATATAAATGCAAGCCATTAACAAAGGCAACAGCCAACGTCTGGAAATGTCAGAGGAAGAAGACTGGAAGGGAAACGTAGTGGCTTAATTGCTGCAGCAGCAATACAGAAAAGTTTGCGTCCACCTAGAAGTGCCACGTCCATGTTCAGACAACCTGAAGACTACTACAGTACTACAGGGGTAAACGATACTACAGAAAAACCTAAGGCACAGTGATGTCTTAACTCTAAATTGTTTGCTGGTTTCTTTAGCTTTCATGTACTAGATCTTGTTCTTCCTCATAACTCTTTAAAGTGTGTATCTTCATTAACCCAGCAAATGGCAAATTAGCTCTACTTCATTAGGCAAGTCTCCAGCACAAAACTAGCAAAATAACTTCATCACTGAAACCAAGCGTCCCCAGTGAAGTAAATCAGAAGTCATCAGTGCCAAAATTCTATGGTAAGTAAGAGTTAATTATATTGAAAGAGGGTGTTGCAGTCAAATAAAACTTGCAAGTGAAATATGACAGTAAAGCTCCACTTTTCCCCCACTGAGTTCACAATTATATATTTAACACTATTCACCTTCAGCTGCCTCTTTTGTATTTAACCATTGCTAGGCAGTGGTGATGTTTCCCCACTTCTCTGAAGCTCATGCAAATGAATTTATAAAATCTTGACAACACTGGAATGAATGCTTTTTTCCCTATTCTGAAAGAAAGAAAATCCCAACCATGAAGAGGAAAGGTAGACAAGAACCGAAAAAGTACACACAGTGTGTCACCCCAGGCCAGGGGTTTGGTCTCTTGATACTCTCTGGAGAACAAACCTATGCCAAAAAGGTTTGTAAGCCATTGAAACTGCCATTACATCTTTGGGAAATTTGCAGTAAAGTAGAAAATTTCTGGGAGTAATACACATCCTAAGGGAATACTTTGCACAAGCCAGTTATTTCTCCTTTCCAGACTGTCAACCTTTGCTAGAATTTTTTCACTGTCTCAGTGCTCATACTGGAGCTTCTTCTCACAAAGCTGATTTGGATCTGCTGTTGCTCTTAGAAGGTAATATTATTTCTTTGTAGACTGTGCTTCTTACTTTGACCTTGCAAGGTCTGTACCTGCAAATTGAATTTGGCTAAATTGCTTCTGATTTTCAGCAGAGTGAGCATCACCTCCCTGGAGCACAGCAAAGCCACCACTGTGCCAGTGAATCCGTCTTCTTGATTAGAGATTGGCAGGCAAAACATGTTTTGCTAATCCCTGCACCAATTAGGCCTGCATGGATAAATAATCTGCAGATGTGCAACACTCTTACATTTTCTGCTCAATGTACAAAAAACAGGCATGGACTAAAATGTCATGCCGTATCTTCTGGGAGGACTCACAAGCCAGTTGTAGTAAGCAAAAGCAAAGCAGACAGACAAGATGCATTGACAATCATAGGGGAGAAGGAAACTAGACTCAAGTTTAATTTCTTCCAGTGAAAGAAACCCCCAAGGACATTTTTTGTAATTCATCCTGTTAGGACCACAGCATCTCTCATGCATTAAGTTCACAAGTGGAGGCAAGTATGACTGCTGTACAGATAAAAAATGCAAGTTAACTCAGTATTTTCTTCAAGAATGGTCTCCAGCAAAGTAAAGATGTGTTTTGCAGAAAAAAGGATCATGCCTTCAGCTTTGCTTCCTTCCCCTTTGAGCCACCGCTGACCCAAAGGATGGCCATGACAAAATCAGCCTCTCAGGTGGGTGGATTTCCAAGCAGTGCAAAAAAAGGGTGAGCTCATGAAACCCATTTTACAGATGTGCAAGCTGGGGCACAGAGGAGCAAAGTCCCTAGGTGCTTTAAAGTGGCAGGATGAGGGATGCCTGTTGCTTGCACCTTCAGAGAGATGGGAATTTGCTTTTCCTGCATGTTTACTTTATAGCCAACTCCTGTTACTTATCAAGACAGTCCCTGAGCGCCTTTTTCCTGAGTCACCACAGGTTCACATGCCAGCAGAACAGTTGCATGGAGGCTCCTGTGGTGTGTCCCAGATCATAAAATGCTGTGAATAAACTCGCTAGCCTCAGCACTTTGCAGAGATGCCCAGGACTCCTGCCATGGCTTTTATTGCCCTACTGGTCTGAGACTCCTACAACAAAACTGGTATATCCCTGCCTGCAGCTTTCCTCAGGAAAACTGCTTCCAGGTGCTGGAGGGCACAAGCTTCTCTTCAGCTTCCATGGGGCAGAGGTCTGAGACTCGTTCTGGGTGTGCTGGTGTGTCTTGCCTGCTCTGCTGCCTGCAGTGCCTGCTGAGGAATGCTGCAGCCCATGGCCAAGGACCTGTCGCTCCTCAGAGATGTCTGTACTTATCCAGTCCAGTCTCTCCGTGCTGGAGATTGAACTAGGGCTGCAAACCCTAGCTCTTCAGTCTCTTGTTATACCCTTCCTAACAGGAATGGCTGCACTGCAGTCCTGGAGGTAACCTCAGCCCCAGTGACAGCACTGGTTTCTGGATATGGATGCAAAGGGTGGCTTATCTAAACACTCCAATGACTTTTTAATGTCCATCATCACATGCATATTTTTCTGTAAGCACATGATTAAATGCAAGAAATTACCACAGAAGCCAATCAAGCACCCAGCTGCCACTTTTAAATGTCTGTGCCTGCGACTCGATTATTTGTTTCTACACTTAGCTTGGGGCTGGTGTTCTGCCTTTAAACTTTTATCTGTTCTGGGAGTTTCCAGCTCATTTGCATTAAATACATTCTGATAGACAATGGAATGAGATAATTGTCTTCTCTTAAATTAAACGAAAATTAAATTAAATAAAAAAATCCACAGACTTACCTTCTCTGAACTAGAGAGACAGAAGCAATTGGTTTTGCTCAGCACTGTGCACGTGCCATACTAGACGTTTGCACAATAAATGGTCCCAGGAAATGCTTGGCTATGGATTTACATAATACACCAGAATGGCTCCAAAAGAGGCAAATAATACAAATCTTACAAACCACCTGAATACACATTTTCAAGACAAGTCTTAGAACAGACTCAGAATCCTTAATGAGAGACTGTTTAAACTAGCATTTAAATTAAAAAAAAAAAAGTTTAAAGGAACAAGACCAAACCACATTTCAGAAAATGCAGCAAGTATTGCTGGCAAGAAGAAGCTTTTAATGTGACAAGATACCTTCAGCAGTCAGGCAGCTGAAATTATCATGAATTATCCAACATTTTCTGTCTTTACACCCCAGAGGTACCCAGAGCCTGAAGTACTTTATGCTCTTCTAGACAACCAGCATTATACAAATAAAATGTAAGACTGTTGCTATGCAAGCTCCAAACGCCCACAGACCAGGCAGGCATCACATCTGAACACAGAAATGAGCTCTTTAGTTATACTCAAAGAATGCTTTGTGGAGCAACATTTTCTGAGCCCACGAGAAAGGCAACCCTTGACTTGCCCTGGTGTAGCATTCAGGATTGGCCTCAAATCTTTGTTAGAGCCCACCAGAGCAGTGGCCAGGAGGAACTCACAGTGGACATTCCCTCCCACAGCAGCAGTGCCTGAAGCTGAAAGGGGCACAAGGGGAATGAAAACTTCCAAGGGTCCTGGGGGTTACTGGCATTCCCAGAGTGCAAGCAGAGGGACAGCTCCTGCTGGTGTTTGAGACAGGGCTGGAAGATGAGCTGGAGGGAACTGACTCATTTTCATAGTGGGGTGTGATGTAGAGTATGCAGGGACCCACCACCATGCCCCAATGGAGTACAGGCAAAGGACTGTCAGCTCCAACAGCACCATGTACAGCCAGGCACAGGCAGCCAGGGAGGGTGGGAGGAGCAGTTAATGATCTGTATGGAAGTTAATGACAGTCCTTAGGGAGCTACAGAGCACGCTGAGAGAATGAGCAGCACCACATCATCAGACAGCATTTACTCAAGAGTTCAAAAAAGCCCAAGAATGAAACAGGAACTCATATCAGGGCTCTGTAATTCCCTTAAAACAGCCTTCTTGCCCAAAGCAAATGTCACATTGATTCTTTGAATCCAATTTGTGCAGTGACTATGGCCGGCCATAAAATTTGAAGATGACCCTTGCTAGTTAAAGACTGCACTGCTAGTAAAAGACTGCACCTCTTCCTCCTCTTGGGTTCATCAAGGAGCAACAAGAACAGGGAATTCCCAGTTCAAGGAGCATGCTGGCACAGGCAGGTGCTGCAGGCAGTATTTTCATCCCAGGAAATTGGCTGCCAAGCAGGTGTCCTTAAGGCCTAAGCCCAGCAGGGATATTCCTGCTCATACCATGCACCCAACGACTGCTGCCATCCTCAAAAACAGGATGCTGACAGGTTGCAGAAACTTACTGCTGATGAATTCAGACCTTCCTGAGGATCTCCCATTGCACCAATCACATGGAAGTGGCCTGGGGCTAAAGGCTCTTGCTCCTCACTTTTGTCCTCTGGAGATGCAATTAGAAAAACTCTTGGGACTCTGCCTGCCTGCAGGGAAGGCCTCTCATCTCTGCAGGTGCAGCTTCTTCCAGACAGGGAGCAGCACAGCACCACAGCTCCTCAGCATCACCAGCCTCCTCAGACACCTGGGCCCAGCTCATGGGACACATCCCAGCTCTGGGGAAGGGCATCCCAGCTGTCAGAAGATCTGCTTCAGGGTCTTTTTCTCTGCCCACTTCAGGTGGATGTTGCACTAAGGCTGTGTTTTGGGTGGCTTGGGAGATGCACTGGCACCAAAGTCACAACTAAACCGTGTCCGGCACGGCCCACTATGAATGGGTTTGCTAATGTTGGCATTCAAAAGGTTAATCAAACTGGTTTTTGGAAGAAAACCTGAACCACACACCCACTTTATTTTTAACTTAACCCAAGTGGATTAGGCAATTCCCTGCAGGTCCCAGGAGTTTGGAGAGGCACTTTATGCAACGCTTCAGTACTTCATTTACTGAGAAGATGAAAAGCTTTCCAGGGAAAGCATTTGGAAAGGGCACCAGGAGGCTGAATTTGAGGTCCATAGTGACAGTTTATCACAAATTTTCAGTGTGAGCTTGGACAAACCCTCAGCCAGCCTGTCCCCTCTTGGCAGTGGGGTATGGGGGTACATGCTCGCTGTTACTTCCCAGGGCTGTGTTGAGGTAAATGCAGTCAAGCATTTGTGCAGCATTGGGCGTGTGGTGAGGGACAGCATATACAAACTGAGGCAGAGAAAACCCAAACATTAGACTCTCAAGGCTTTGACTGCCGGAGTCAACATCACCACTGCTCTCCATCATCATCCAAAATTTCCATTGACGTCAGTGGATGTTCTGGGTGTGAAAGGCCTGCAGACACTGAAACTGTGCAGCAATTGCTTGTGGATATCTTAAGCACGCCCTGATGTGATTTATAGCCAGCTTGTCCTCTTCAGCTGTGACCTGAGCCACTTAGTACTTTTTGGAATAGTCAGAATGAAACTTTTGGGAGAAATTGGCCAGCTGGCCTCCTGTAAATTGGATTTTTGTAGTGGTTGGCATAGGCAGACCAAAAAAGTATGCAAGAATAAAATGCATTTCTAGTAGTTGCTGTCTTGGCTTCTGTGCTCTGCTGATATAGAAGTATGGTGCCAACAGGAGGGGCAGCAGTGCTGCTGTGTCTTGGGAGAAGGAACAAGACAAGAGATAAAACAAGGAGGAGAGAAATATCTCAGTGATAAAATTGGCTACGCAAACACCCTGAGACAGCTGTTACTGAAACACATATGCCCTCACACAGATATTTAATTTGCACCTTTATTGTGGGAGAGACTGAGTGAAGGTATGGCTCGAACTGGGCAAATCTGTTAGCCTTTGCTGCTGGCACTGCCAGCCTTGGGCCAAGAGCATAAACTAATCAACCTCATAGCCTAAGTAGTAATTGTTCAGCAGTATGACGGGGTACTGGGGATAGCTGGGAACAGGAAGGCACAATCAGTGCCTTTTGGTATCTCCTGGTGAGTCAAGAGATACCAAAAGACACACCATTATCTTGGCAGCTCGTCTATGAAAAGGAAGAAAGTTATACAATAAAGAAAGCTGAGAGTTTGCTGACATAACAGAGAAGCTGACATTTACTATGCACAAATTGCCCTAGATGCATTAAATAAACGGGATATAGAAAGGAAATAATCTTTTCTAAATACTTGTATTTGTGGTCATTTTTAGAGCACCTCCTCTCCAGAACAGGTGAATCTTTTCTGTTTGAAGTTTGTTTGCCTTTTTAGTTGTACTGCTGATGTCCATTTAACACAAAACCAGAGCACTCTCTGCCCTGTACTCCCTTACTTTCTGTTCTTCAACAAAGTCCTCCCAATCCTGCACACAGCAGCAGAGCAAGGAGGGGAGCATGGAAGTGGAGTGAGGAGGTCTCAAGACTCTGTGATGGCATCTACCCTCATCTCAGAGCATGACTGAACAGCACCTTTCAGAGCAAAGCAATCTCTGAAAGATTGAGAAATTCGGCAATCACACGAGGTGAATGAGTACAGCTGATGAGTTTGGTGCCAAAATCAAAGGGATGTTAGAAAATACAATGTCCATTGCTTCTGAGATTGAGATTTCTAAGCAGTTTTACTTGTTTTGACCTTTCTCCCAACAGGCTAATCCTTCAAAAAACATTGGTGTTGCTAGTTGCATTAAGTTTGTGTAACACCTTAGTATAAGTGGCAAAGCCAGAGCGATATGAAAGAGAAATTCAATGGCTTTCATCTCTGCTACTGGAACATTAAAGTCTCTCAAGTGGCATACAATAACTGAGAATGGCTTGAAATCAATTTCCTGCTGTCCAAGGGAACCATGAAATTTTCTGCTCCCCATATAAGCAAATTGTTGTTTGGACAGTAAACATGCAAATTAAAAACCACTGACACCTACTGTATTTTTAAACTACTGGATAGCACAGAAATGGAGCCATAGTAGCTGGAACACCAAGAGAATGTACTGATTACATAAGGGATGAAGGATTAAAACTCCAGTGAAGAGCTGCAGGAACTTGTGTGGTTTGGATTTTTGAAGGTAACATCTCCTCTACAATATTGTTCTACAAATGTTGGTTGAAAAGTTGTACGTGTTTATTTTCATTCAATTTGCAGTGAAACAGAATGCCCATTTACTGAATCAGAAGCTTCTGAAGAAGGGGACAGGTTAACAAAAAAACTTTCAAAAATTCTGAAATAAATTTTAAAATTTTTTGATTTGAGCAATTTAAGTGACATTTGTCTTTTGAATTCCTAATGAATNCCTCTGCTCTTGGATTTTGCCAGTCACCCACTTAGAACAAGATTTCTTTTAAAATTTCAGAATGCATACTAGAAATCAAAGTCTAATAACGTCCCTTTACATTATCCCTTAACAGCTCTTCTATGTGACTGCATAAAAGGCACTGT
>VZUA01000024.1:21604-34044 GCA_013401035.1 Horornis vulcanius | reverse complement strand
TGAAAAACAAATACAAACTCCAAGTATAATCTGTGAGATTAAATTAGAAAGGACTGGTATCCTAAAGAAGCACCCATGATCATTTTCTCACAAAAGCTAAGACATGAGTTCTGAGACAATGTTAGCAACCTGAATGGAAAGAATTAGCAAATTACTCAAACAGAATTTTAAAAGAAATCTCTCAAAGGTATTTCCAGGAGGTTTAGAAAGGGAGGTAAGCATATAAATGCCACCTGACGTTCCTGAGCCCACCATGCAGGTTTACCATTGTGAGAGCTACCTCCAGAGAAGCTAGGACTGGGCCATTTATTTTGTGGCTTTCTGCCATCCACTCACATCAAGAGTCTGATGCAGATACCAAGCTCCACACCATGCATTTGAGGGAGAGAAGAACTATTGCCTTCACTGTGGTCCAGGAGTAGTTTTTTAAGCTTTTCAATGGAAGACATGGAGAGCAGCAGCATCTCAATTCTAGTTAGGTGTCTAAATCTGGGATGATGGAGGGCTCCCACCCGCAGCCAGTCTGACCATGGACTTTTCTCTTTCTCCTCACCCTTTCCTGCTGTTTACCCTACAAGCCTCACATTTCTATTTCTGCTGTAGGTTTTGCTCTCCCTGTCAATTCTGTGGGGAAACCAGACATTCAGTTCCAAGCTGGCAGTGCTGGAATTAGCAGCATGACACTGAGAAGCCAGCTGCGGCACATTTCCTCCCTAACCCAACCCCTGGTACTGTCTTCAGAGGAGACTGATGTGAACAGGAGGCTACTCTAGAAAAACTCTGGAGCTGTTATTTTCCCAGGAAGAGGCAGCCTGTAGAGCATATTTTTGAGAGCTGGCTGAGAAAATTATGCTTCAGGAGGCATAAAGACCAAGAGACCATGACATTAATCTTTAATCACCTAAGAAAACAAGTCTCCCCAAAGAAGCAGCTGAAACCACAACTCATGCAATCATCTGGCCACAGTACAGCATAGCTGTATTATGTCAAGGCAGCAGCGAGAAGCCATCTCCAGAGCCCCTGTGGGTGACAGCACACCCATCCCACCTCCCATGGGGACACATTTTCCTCTTCAAAAGGCAAGAAACAGCAGCTACTGCAGGTTTCATCAGGAAGTGGTGACTACGTGACTTGAGAAACAGAAGTTAACAACAGCATCACCCTGTGCTCTGTGGCTTGGGCTTCAGCTGAGCTAAGCCCAAATGGAAGCTCCATGACCCAGCTTGATGCCATACAGACAGCAGGTTGGACACTGGACACATGCCCACCAGCACCACCACCATCACAAACTTCATGCTGTTCCAGCAGAGGGCTTCACTGCTACTGCTACTTGCTGTAGGAGTTTAGGACTTTTATATGACTAATATGATTGAGCAGAAGCTATTTGTTGTTTACATTAAGTTATATTTATACATTCTAAGACTACTGTTAACACAATCACATATTATTCCATTGGAGCTTTTATCTTGTCTACGCATTTAGCACACACCCTTCAGGAAATATGATTGGTTACAGTCCATTACTTTGTTGGGCTTCCTTTATCTAGTTCTTGTATTCTTGGTGTTTTGTTTTTCAGGCTTTTCTTTCTTAATTTAGTACTGTTTATGTCTCAGTAACTTTGAGGAATTCTTGAGGGTTTGATAAGAATAACTACAGGTGGTTTGGCTGAAGCACTACGTTAAAACTTAAACTATTCAAATACATTACTACTACTTGCTGGTTGTACAATTTGGCCTTGTCTTCAGCTAGAACCACTGGCAGAAAAGTGCATGTTCACTGAAAACAGTCAGCGAAGTGATACACTGGTCGGTCTATCAATAACACAACACCGCCAGCAACTCAGATATCTGCAGGAGAGATAAAGAAGTGTCATAAACCTCTTGTACAATATCCATACCTTCTTTTAATTAATTGTTTTGATACCAAGCACAAAGGTGAGTCCTGAGAGATGACTGTAGAGATCAAACTGATCTCTTGCTGTAGACATCAAACTGATTTAATCTGGAGTTACTCCTAACTGGTCTCTGTCAAACTCAGGTAAGAATCAGATGCTTTATTTTTTACTGTCAATAGTTTATTTTGTTCCTTGGTTGCTTTTTATTATTATCTTTATTTTCTTCAAGAAGCTAATGTGAACTTGAAATGTAAAGTGGTTTTATTTTGAGGAACACAAAGTAAATAGGTATTATTTTAAGGATAATGTTCTGAATTAGACAAATAGAGTTTATAAACTGAAGTTTTTTGAAAGAAAACATGCTTCATTGGGTGACATTTGCTAAAAACACTTGCATTTGTCATGTCTTGATGCCTCCACAGCTTATTTATGACTCTCTTAATGCTGTCTGCTCTGGTGGCGAAGCTCCCATCTAAGTAGTAATATAAATCAGCAGGATGCCAAAAGTTAACCACACTGCAACATTTTAATGCTGCTGGGTTAAGAGAGACTCACAAACGCAAACCACTGAAAAATCGATAGTAAAACAGCATCCAGCCATGCCAAATGGCTTTGACCTTCTTTCCCCTTAGAGCTTCATCATGGCCAGGAGTTTGGTAACCAGTGGGGTTCTCTACCTGCTGCAGAAAAGGAGGGCAGCACCCACGGTGCAGTAAATTGCACTTCATATGAGTCAGGATCAAACTAATGGACTCAACTCCTTGTGTTACTGGGGGTGATGGCTAGTGTCTCATCTTTTCCATCATAGCAGAAATACCCATGAAACACATTTAGAAACTGGCCCACATTCTCCTGGACCTCAAATGAAGCCAATGCACTGAAACTTTGTGGCCCCTGAAGAACCAAATCTCAATTCTGAGCCCATGAGCATATAAATCAAAAGTGACTTTCGTGAAGTCAATATGTTGGTATATCAGAATAAGTGGGATCTACTACACTAGTCCTCCTACCATTGTTGCACCAGTATTTTGATTCAGTTTCAAAGACATAACAATACTTTGTGTTACCTCTAACCTTTTCTTTATTTTCAAAGAGAAAACTTCAAAAATCTTCAATCTTCTGGAAGATGAGTGGCAGATAATTTGGGGGCAATATAGAGATAAAACTCTGAATCATTGAAAAAGACCATTCTAAAACATGTTCAAATGTGGCTGCAGATCAGTGCAGGGATTGCACTGTGATGACTCTTTCATTCACCCAACACATCAGGTGCATTCAAGGTTTCAGAAGAGATTCAGTTCTAGCTTCTGGTGTTTTCCTTAGTCCTAAACCTTTATGAAATAACAATCAAGATCTACATTACAAATAAATATATAATCCTGCAAACCATTCTTGAAAGTCTTTTCCTTTCCTTCTCAAAAAAGCCATTAGGTAAGACTATACCATCAAAATAAACAAGCTTTATGAGGTGTTTTTCTAAAATGTGAACAAACCCCTCTATTACTCCTCCCAGCTGAAACACAGAGGGTGAATCTTTATAGAAGGCGTGTTTTCTGCCTAGAGATATACAAAGCTAAGCAATATCTTACCGAGATTTTAATTTAATCTTTCATGTAGCCAGGGAGTTATAAGCCTTAGTGCTTTTAATTTATGTTACCTCATAAATTAATAATGTATGTATGATGGAGGATAGCTCATCAGATTAAATGTGCCATTTTATAAAGCAGTTTGGAAGCAAAAAGTAAGAAGTACTCTTAAATGATGCATTAGGTGTACAAATCATTACATGTGTTATTTCTGGACTGGACAATGGTTGAAATGAATAATAATTTAGTTGCAGTAATTTTATTTTAAGCTAGTGAGCACTTGCACAAGAAGTAGAGAGTGACACTGACCCTGGCATGCTCTTCCATGGCCTTCCAGAGCTCTCCGTATCACTTCCATGCACTCAGTCCTACGCCATGACATCCTTGGCAGCAACCATGGGAGAAGTTCTCACTGAGCAGTCTACACTTGGACACAACCCTGGCAGCATTTGATGGAGCTGCACAGGGAAGCAGCAGCTGGAAGTGAATGCACGAGTTCTGGTTTGCTATGAAGAGTGACTCTGTCCCCACGGTGTGGACACACTGATAATCTACTTCAGCTAAACAGCAAGTTCCTTACCATGCAACATGGCTCAGTCATAAGTCCTTAATACTTCACACTGTGGCCTAGTACTCAAAATCTGATAAAGAAACCGAATAAACCTGCTCTTAGCTTCAATCTGTCACTACAAAATTTTGGTGGCAAATTTACTACTATTATACATGCTATAAAAAGGGAAAAAAACATCTGGTTTTCTGTCATATAGCAGCTAAAACCTGGTTTATGTCTGTGACAGGTATGTTCTTCTTGTGAGACTACAAAACATAAAAATTCATGTATTTACAGCATAGCATGCATACTGGTACAATACAATTGAAATTTAAAAACTGTAATAAACCATATAACCTGTGCAGGAGGGACTAGACATCTATTCACTGTTGCTACATTTTATGATCCCCCTTTTGCGTATTTTTCCTGGTGGTTGCTGCTTGTTACGTGCCCTCTAACTGTATGAGGAGGTACCCAAAGCACACATGCTGGCTCTGGTGCCCTCAGGAAGGGCCAGTGTGAAAGCACTGCCTGTGCCAGGTGGAGGGGAGGCTGAGCAGCCCAGTCGTGCTGAGGTGGGTGGGCAGGTGTCCTGGGGGAGCTTTGCTGCCAAAAAACATTAGGTACCTGTGGATTTTAGCAGCCTGTGTAGGCAAGATCTGAGAACCCTTCCCTTTTCTACTTCACTGCTAAGGTGATTTAGACATCATATTTCCACCTTCTCCCACTATTGCCTTTTAATTTATCTTGTTCCAGATTCCTGACAGAGAGCTCAGATAAGATGTAAAATATAGATGAAAGTGAAGGATAAAAGAAATAGAGAGATTATGCCAATTTCTTTACAGTTCTAGGTCAGGATTGTCTTCTTTTAACTACCCAAGAGTCTGTGAAATATCTCCCGGGATATTTGCCTGGACTTCAAGATTTCCTGAAAACGGTGATGCTTCATATGGAGCTGCGAAGTCCCTTTGTATCTCTTTCTCTATATATTTGCACAGATACATAACATGGAAAAAGGAGGAATAATCAGGAGGGGAGGCTGGACTGCAATGGTTGGGTTTACTGATGTATATGCATGTGACCTCTGAGCTGTAATGGAGCGAGCAGACAAACAGTAAATAATTTCACAGTAACTCTTGGTGCAGCACCACCAAAAGGCCTCACTGTAGATAGGGGACATGCTGAGGCAGACACTAAGTAAACACATGGTAAGGGGGAGTCCTCCCTCCTGCCTAAAGGACTGGCTCCTCCAAAAGAACAGAGAGTACAAGGAAATCAGAAATCTGCAGTGTGACTTGCTCCAAACCACAGAACAAATCTGCAGCAAAGCTGGGAGCCACAGCTGCATCTCCAAATGCACACATCTTCCCTGACAGGCAGAAAAACCTCTCTAAGTTAACCCTACTTATTCTGCTTGTCAGACACAAAAACACACACTCTATGAAGCCTGGGCAAGCCTACTGCTAATGATGTCCCCCTGCATCCCAAACAGGCTGCAGGGCTTACACCTGCTATTCAATTCAGCCCTCATTTAATTAATGAAAGACAACGACCAGCTGTATCAATTTACTGCAGCAATGAGTACAATGCTCTGGGGCTTTAACCCCGGGGATCTGGCAAACCACAACCGCTCACCCCAGAATTCAGCAGTGTTTAAAACATTATCAGAGAGCAGCTGGGAAGAAAAATACTTCAAACCAAACAAACAAAAAGGTATTTGCTTTTAGGCTAGCATTTGTTGCTGTCTTTAGATTAAAGTGTAGCTTTCTGTAACCTCCATACTCCCCTTATCTCCAAAGCAACCACATTTGCCATGAACAAATACAACCTGAAGACTGAAGCGCAGGAAACATGGCACTTGTGAAAATGCCTTTAGAACTTCTGGATCCTGCTCTAGAACCTGCAGTGAATGGTCATATCCATTATTTGCAGTGCCCACATTATTTAAAAGACGAAGAAACCGTAATGATGGCTAAGCAGTAAAATTTCTTAACCCTCGTCATCTGAGGTAGAGCATTTCCCGAGTAACTTGGTTTCTTAGATTTTTCTTGTAGTAAGTTTCCACCTTGCTGCTGCACAGCTGGGAGCTGAGAAATGTGTACTTCTTACTGTTTACTTTTCTGAGCTACTTCATTAAAAGTCTATGAGCCCCACTGTGTAACAGAAGGGGAAAAGGTTGTTCACATCCTTCCACGTATCAGGGAAGCTCTCTGACATGGGACATCTTGATGGCTGAGTCATCCCATCTGTCCCAGACACCTCTCAGGCCAAAATGAGCAGAGCAGAGCAGAGCTGAGGGAGTGCTCAGTGAGAGGCAGTCCTTCAAACAGACAGAGCATCCTCAGCCTCTCACAGAGGACAGGCACTCATGGCTTTCCTTGAGTGGCTCAGGCTTTGCGGGTTTGGCTTGCCATAAAGACAAGGTGTGCTGAAGACAAAGTGCTGCCTTTGGTTATGACTGCGCTTCCTCCCGGAAATAAACATAACAGCTCCAGTTTAACTGGGATCAGAGCTTGGCCTTTGATGTCAAGGGCATAGTGCCAGGAAAATACTGCAGTACTTTTTACTCAGCTATTCAAGGCTCTGCTCTAGTCCTAAGGTTGGAAAAGAAAAGCTTACTTAGCTTACTCAGAGACTGACACAGAAGTCAGCCATGGGTGACTTTCCCTCTTGGGGGAATGAGATATTAATAAAAAAAAAATGTTTGCAGAAAACTCTAAATAAATAACTGCAGAAAATGCAGACTTTCATTACATGACTTGCATGTGTTGGAAATAAATCTGTATTTCTTACTGCTGGAGTGAAATTATATTAGGAATTATAATAGCACCTACATAGAACAATGAACTCAGACAATTCTTTAACAAACCTGGAAAGGAAAGCAAACACAAGTTTGATGTAAGTGACTGATTTGAACAAAATGTCTGTGAAATATAGAACAGCATGCAAGAGCCATGGGATTAAAAAAAAAAGCTCCCATACCTGTATCTTTGCTTTGGAGACTGCTTTTCAGCTGACTTAAAAACATGTCCAAGATAATACAAAGGAAAGAATAAAAAGTTCCAGTTTGTTGCAAACCACGTTAGAGTGAAGGGTGCATCGAATTTCTTAAAGGTCAGTTTTGCTAGCTGGGTTGAACCCGACCAAGAGGAGCAGACACCCAGGACCACGGCCACACCCCAGAAAATCTTCTTGAGTTGCGTCACGGAACATTTCCAGCAGCAGCGGTTCACCCTTCCACTGCCTTCCGCCCCAGCTTGCATCTGTGCTTCGGCTGGGGCTGGAGACTCCCGGGAGCGCTCATCCCCTGCGGAGAAGAAAACACATGGCACACTAAGGAAATCCATCCTGCATTTTAGTTTTCAAATCTTAGGCCCTTCTGAAGGCTTATGGAGCTTTACGAGCCAAGGAACCCACCGGATCTTGCCACAAAATGTCCTTTGTTTTTAGATCATTGCAAAGCCTCTGGTTGAACTGAGGCATAATTAGAATGCAAATAACAATTATCACCTCTAGATTTAGAAGCCTGGGTAAAATGGAAGTGAAAATTACACGTTGCTTTGATGTACATAGAAAGGCTTAACACACCACTTAAACTCGTGCTGTTAGGATGTGTAAACGAATGAAAAATGTGGTATTGAGTTTGATAAAGCAGCAAAGGGGATTATAACAGCACTTGAAATTGTTATTGTCTCGGAAAATGCAGGAATGGCCAGTTTATGGAATATGGTGCTTCTTAAAAGAGGAGGGCATCATATTTAATCTTGAAGTTAAGCAAAATGGCTGCAACATAAATAGCGTGATTAATACTGAATTGGACCACCAGGTATTTTCAGTGATCCTTGGGAAAACAGGTCTCCACTGGCTGTAGCCACTGTAGATGGCAAAAACGAGACCAACCCACAGACTGCTCTGAAGTCCATCTCTGACCAGGCAATCCTAACTTTTTTTAGTTCAAGTTCTGCACGAACTGAGACTGGACTGGAGCTTTGCCCCATTGTAACTAAGCCTAGCATGCTGCTGGAAACATCTCACCTAAAAACCTTGCCCCTCCAACCCTCAAACATGAATTGTTATAGCCCTGCTATCCTACAGCTGTCAGTTGATAATGTATCCAGCTTGTGAATGAATGAGCAAAGAGAGGTTAGCTGGTTGAGTTCTCGCAGAGATCAAAACGTGCTGGCAGACCTCAGCAGCAGGCCACTGCCTTTAGGGCTTTCTACCTGCCTTTCTTAAATTCACCCCATTCAACATCTGCTGGAGCTGTCAGTCACCCACACACACTCAGCAGTGATTTCTCTAAGAGGCTGACTGAAGTTTAGTTGGTCCATTCACCTAAAGCAGGAAGTTACAGTAGTTCATGTTGAAACCCAGGAATCTACAACTTCAAAACCATCCAGAATTTACTGCATGCATTGAAAGGTGAAAACATGTAAGTAAAGCCAGGACAAGGAGAGACTGTATTATTGCCAAACATTTATATATAGTCAAGGTAGACTAAGAGAGGTCCATATTAAAAAAAAAAAAAAAAATCCTTCCTTATCCTTGTGTGATTTAGTATGTGGAACAGAAGATCTCTTATTTAAAGCTAACCTAAATTTGTACTTATATGACCTAATACACTATGAAAGAAAATATTTATTTCTATGGAAAGAACTATTTAGATATTTCCCTACAGATAAGAAATGCATGATCTTAGCTAAAAGTACCATTAGTTTGCCTAGTAAAGCTGTATTTTATAACAAGGAGGATTGTGGCCTCTGTTTGATGGCCTGATATCTAAAAAGAATATACAGCAGCAAAGATATGAACACCTAGCCTTTTTGTGTGGCTTTTAGAGAGATAAGGATGTTTCTGATCTCTCCACTTATTTCAGTTTTCAATAGAAGATTGTGTGGGCAGCCTCCCACATAACAAGAGATGCACCAGCAAGCTAATGAATTGTCCAAAGTTAGTCCAAAGTTAATGTGACCTTGTATTAAACACATAATGGAAAGGTTACAAGCCACCTGCCAAATGTTTCAATTGAAAAACAGACTGTCTGCGGATGCTCAGCTCATTCAAAATAATTCTAAAGCATTTTCTTAGTAACACATTGCTTGGAACTAATGCTTCTTGTCTCACTTGCTGCACAGACCAGTGTCAGGGTTCAGTTTGTAACAAACAAGGGTACACTCATTTCTTTTAACTTCACCATGTAATGGGCAGTTGCCAGTGCCCTCTTTGCTGTGCACCACACAAGTCCTAGAATGATTACCAAATTTTTCCTTTCCACTCAAGATTTTCTTCTGGGCATTATCGCTGCAACACCAAACACTTCACACACCCTAACAAACCCCAGCATCCTTCTTCCCTTGGACCACTGGATTTCTGGGCATGGAAAAAACTAATTCAGTAAGCCAGTGTGCCAAACGAGAGCTTAAGAGGATTTTGTGCCTCTGTGTCAATTCAACTTCACTCAGAGTTTATATTTTTGAAACTGCTTGGAGAGGTAGGCAAAAATGGTTCTCCTCCTTGAGACAGCCAGTGGGGTATCTGCCATTCACATCTTTCTGCAGTTACTCTCTGGGGAAACAGGAAACCAGGATTTAAACCACTCCTGCTGGAGATACTTAACATTAGGGAATGTGTCTAAAGACACTAGGGTATATGAGATTTTAAGATGAGTCGGTGCTCTGAATCACAAGACTGAAGCTGTGTTATTTTTCCTACAATGAGAATCAATCACAACTGTCTGATGCACCAGACACTCAACATCTGGCAGTACAGTGTTGACAGACAGCCCACTACAGCCACTGTGGTGCAGATCTTCCCCCCATGAAGGGCTGAAGCCACCTGCCCAGGTCCCCATTGTACTGTACACGTACACAAGAGTCAGCAGTTCATCTGCACAGCCTGCATGAATATCACTGCCTTCTACTCTGTTCCACAGCAGTTGCTCCCTAAAGCTGAATTTACTGATGTTTTCTCAGCTACATAGGCTGGAATTACTTGTCCAGGTATATTTAATTTTGTGTTAAACACACCAACAGAAACATTTGCTTTCAGCTATAGACAATACTGCATGTATAACTTCTAAAATGAACTTGCAGCTGAAAGGTTAACTTTCTAAGGATGCTCATTCTTTTGATGCATTTACAGACTGGAGTGACTAAAAACTTATCCCAGGCACAATGGATTTCATGATGATGGGGGTAAAAATCCCTGTCTGATGATTAACAGTTACAAACTGAGACTCGTAATATCTGTCATTATCTGTAGTATCTGTCAGTGAAACTTTATTGTGTCCTTTTGACTGCTTATGCTGCAAGAGTTGGAAAGTTAGATGCCAGACAGGCACAGACTTTTCCAACAGATGCAACACTGACCTGGAGGCTATCTGTGACATCATCTGCCCCCCAAAGACAGTTTTCTTTGGAGAGAGTGAACTCTACAGGTGATATACACTCACGTGGTCTCATCCTCTCATTTACTGTCGAGGGCACTTGCCTGCCAGCTGGCAAACACAAACTCCAGAGCTGTAGTTTGCCTTGTCTAGTCCCTGCGTCTCTGCTGGGGACATTTTCCTCACCTAAGCCACAGGTGCACAGATGGGGTGACACTAAACCCACACGTGGCTGAAAAGCTCTTCTCTCTCTAACACTGCACAAGAGTCAACCTGCAACAGAATGCACATGAATTTAAAGGTGGAAAAATGTCTTTTTAGAAACGATGAGGCAGGATATTGAAGAATTTTGGTTCTGCAGTCTTTTAATGTGTTTCTTCCATTGCTTTCTGCAGCAAACTGCTCTGTATGCTACTGTATCCCCCAAAAGAACAAATTAAGACACTGAGGTAGAGGAAAAATGCCTATCTTGCTTTTACTAATTTTGGTTTTTCATTGTCCCTTTTGTTCATGCATTTTCCTTTTTCATAAATCCCAAATGGAATCATTCCTCCTCCCTCCCTTTCAGTCCAACCTCTCTCCCATGACATTCAGAAACAAAGCAAGGAAATAATCTCCAAAGCTACTGCCAATGCCATTAGCCCCAGAAAACAGCTGTTCTTCTGTTTATTCTATTATGGCTAAGACCCCCCTCAGATGACTCTGGATACTGTAGCAATCTATTTGCTCCACAGACCCAGCTAAAGGCCATGAAGTGAGAGGCATGGGAAAGCACTACACCTTTAAACCATTAAAGGTAACGCCTTTAAATAGGCTGTCCAGGCCTCTTTTAAAGCCTGTACAAAAGTTTCAAGACTCCTGTGCACAGCTAGACAGCTGTAGGCTTACTGTAGGTCCACACTATACCTAAATGTGTGTATTAAAAAAAATGATACTGATAAAAACGAAGGGTGGCATTCATCTTCTTAGTTTGAGACATCTGCCATGCCGACTTGTGTATCTGAGACAGTGATTTACACTTTCTGCATAGTTAGTAGACAGAAAAAAGACATTTCCATAGCACGATTTATCTCCTCCTAAAGTAGATGATTAAAAGGAGCCAGATGAATCACTCCCTCTGAGTGCTTGTTTCTCTCCACCAGCTCTAAACAGTCTGGGGTGACAAGCTGGAAGTAGGTGTCTCTGGTGTAGGTGTCTGAAGCTGGGTGAGATGAGTCCCACCTCTCCACCACTGCTGTCAGGAACAGAGGGTAAAGCCACCACAGACAGTGCTGGTGGACTCAGAGCTGTGCAGTGCCACACGAACATATTTAGCTGTCATCAATGACCTGCTTTAGCTGCTGTCAGCTAGTCAGCAACTCAGGGAAGGAAGCATTACACAAGTGCTGGGCGCCCTTTCCAACTCTTCAGAATGAGAAAGTGACCCTTACAGACTAAGGTCCTGCCTCTTAGGGACCAAAACATGTACCTAATAATAATGCACAACTCTTCCAGGTTTCCCAGGCTCGGAATGTGCTTCAAAGTAAGCATATTCTTAAACAGTTCTTTAAATCAGGCTCCTGGAAAAAAGTTCTGATAAAAAGAACAACCCTCCCAGGTCTCTCTGACAATTATAAATGAGGCATCCTGAAGGTATTTCCATTTTGCCAGCCTGTCAAATGTTTTGTAACTGCTTGAGCATCGCGCAGAACAAGTTTGTAAAGCTTGCAAAAATACATGCTTGTCATAAAGAGGGGAGAAGGAGCTGAGGGAAGCCCAGTAAGACAGTGCCCGGTCCTCAGCGTGGTTAGAGCTCTAGAAACCTGTGACATGCAGGGGGTTAGGGCCAGACACTACCCAAAGCATATTCCAACAGCCCTGAATGCTCTGTGACTTCTTCACCCAGTATCTCCTACATGGAGAGATCAGTGGGATACAGTGCCAACATACCTGAGAACACACATGATGGCTTCTAATGGTGCTCTTCTATAATATTGGACACCCAATATTATTTGCCTCAGTAGCAGACTCACAAACTCCTCAATT